>JAIUZE010026327.1:0-11963 GCA_022085475.1 Heliosperma pusillum | reverse complement strand
ACGTTTTCCGATTCGACATGCGATAAACATTTCGCATCCAAGACTCGGTCAATCATAGACGCCGAGTACCCCAAATTCGGTCGACATTCACGAAAGAGGCGGAAAAAAGCACAAGCCTCATAACAAGCGGTACGCTACATGCAAATGACACCACCTCGCAAGTACACAACATTTGACGGCCAGGTCGATCAACGCAAAGCGTTCGCCTCCCAACAACGTCGTCGTATGCCCACTAACACATGCAATTAAGCAGTAAGGATACATCCCCGTTCCGACATTCCAGCCTTACGAACGTGGAGGTAGCCAAGGGAATGAGAGTAAAAAGCACATAGAAAATTAGTGCTCAAACCGTAACATTTGTAAAAACGACTCAAAGTGGGATATATGAAAAACCCTCACCAAGCATGATAATAGGGCATTATATAAATGTAACTATGATAAACATGAATCAATACATGATACATAAGCATTAGACCAAGTTTAAGAAGCATAATAAATAGGAACATAGATCTTATCTCAAAACAACAAGTTTGGAAACTAACTAAAACAAGGGTCCACTTCAAATGGTCATAACTAGAGTTATAGAAATGCAAATGCAGAAATTTAAACAGGAGGTGATAGCGTATCCTCTTACGGTTCCAACGGTATGTCACAAGCCCAAAACAAGCAAGTAACGAAGGAGATATGATCATTTTACGAAAAGGAGTCAGTGCAGTGAAACTGCAGTCGTCACGACCGTGACTTGTATGTCACGCTCGTGACATGTGTTTCACGACCGTGATTTACATTTCACACTCGTGAAATGTCTGTTATGCAAGGGTATTTGGTCAGCCTCTCATTTCACGCTCGTGACATGAGTTTCACGACCGTGACTTGGGTCAAGACATCTCCATTTTGTTCTAAACTCAACCATCATCAACTATTATCATAAATCATCAATTCTCATATCAATTCTCAACAAACAACAAGTATCATCATCAACACAGTTTCTAAGCTTACTAATCAAATTCTAAATACGATTCCTAACATAGAAAACACGTAAAATACGTAAATGATATCGAGTAACCCTTCACTGTTACCTTTATGCGTCTTTAAACGATTTCTAAACCTTCCTCCACTAGATAGTAATCTTTGTCGGGGTCTAGAAAGTCTCCACCTAAACAAAGTCGACAAAAGATGAATATAATTCACCTTTGAGAAAGACGGATAAATTGAAAAGCGAGAAAGACAGTAATTTTATTACCAATACGGATAGAGGAAGATGAGAGGGAAGGAATAGGACGAACTTTGGTGAATTTGAGCGAGTAACGAATGAGTAGCGATGATTTAGAGTTGGATCAAATATGGAAGCTAGGGATTTGGGGTTTCTTGGTGAGGAAGAAGAAGAAGATTGAATGAGGGAGTTAGGGTTGTGAGGGAGTATATGAAGGAGTAAGTGGAAAAATCATGAGAAAAGCCCAAAAACGTCTTAAGACGTAACTTACTCGAAAACTCGCGTAAAGTCCAAATACGAACTCGGAAATTCTAAATTAGACACGGAAGATTTAATTCTAAAGTAAAACTAAATTTTGCTGAAAAGTATCTGTATAATATTTTTAAATTACAAATAGGGTACATTTGCGGGTGTTACAAGCTCGAGGTCAAGTGTAGGATAGTTCACGTCATGACCGCTAAATTGTTGTGAAGCATTGGGGACAACTTTAGGCTCATGTATATACAAGAGCGATAGTCAACCGTTTCTTCATTTCTTGGAAAGCGGCTTCACGAGCTTCATTCACTAAAAACTTGGTCTTCTTCTTCAGAAGATGGGTCATTGGCCTAGAAAGGTTGGAAAAACCTCCAACAAAATGACGATAGTAGCGGGCTAAACCAAGGAAATTTTGAATCTCACCAACGTCGGTAAGTCTCTTCCATTCAAATATGGCTTCAATCTTTGAAGGATCCACCATGATACATTCCTTAGAAATGACATGCCCAAGAAAGGACACCTTAGGCAATCAAAACTCACATTTAGTTTACTTAGCAAACCACTTTTGACGTTCGAAGAACCTCCAATATGGTACAAAGATTATCAGCATGCTCTTCCTCGAACATTGAAAAGATAAGGATATCGTCGATGAACAGCACAACGCACTTATAAAGAAACTCACGAAAGGTTCTATTCATTTGATCAAGAAAGATAGCGGGAGCATTTGTCAATCCTAAAGGCATCAACTTGAACTCAAAATGACCATATCTCGTACTAAAGGTGCTCTTAGGAATATCAGACTAACGAACGTGGATTTAGTGATAACCGGATCTCACGTATATGTTGGAAAACGTAGAAACACTATTGAGTTGATCAAACAAGTGTTAAGTTCTTGGCAATAGATACTTTTTCTTGATTGTAACTCAGTAAGCTCTAGATAGTCGATGCATAGTCTCACATAACCATCGTTCTTCTTCACGAAAAGCACAGAAGCACCCCTAGGTGAGACACTTAGATGGATAAAACCTTTCTCAATCATGTAATCAAGTTGCTTTCTCAACCCCTTCAACTCGGTTGAACCCATACGATAGGGAGCTTTAACAATAGGACCTCTTCCAGGAACAACGTCGATGGAGAACTCAACATCACGCTCGGGTGGAATCCTGGAAAACTCTTCGGGCAAAACATCGGCGAAGTCACAAGCAACGAGTACTTCTTCAAGCTTAGGAAATGAAGTAAGGGAATAATTCACCACACATAAGTAAACTTGGTAACTTTTTCTCACCATACTCACCAACATCAAGGCGAAATTTAATTTCACGCCCATTTGGGAATGGATTACACGGACACCTAGAAGACTCATAAGTTATATCTTTGGATCTCTACACTACAATATAGCATAATATCTAGCTAACCGATCCATACCCAAAATTATATTAAATTCCCCAAGCAAAACAAAGAGGGTAAGCGGGAAATATTGTCTCGCAATAGAAATATGGGAATATATATTTGAGAACAGGAGACAATTTCTCCGAATTGCAAGGATATAGAGGTATCCTCACTTGGAGTAGAATCAAGGGCAAGCTTGTCCACAAAGCTAAAAGATACAAAGAACATAAATGCGCCAATATCAAATATGATAAGACAAGGTTAATCAAGAATGTAAAACATACGCATAATGATCTCGAGGAGAGCGGCAGCTTCAGCTCCGCTCAAGACAAAGATAGTACCTATAGGCTTAGCATTAGAAGTAGTAGTAGGGAGCTTTATATCCGGGAAATAATTGAACGATGATTGGATTTCTTGTAAAAGTAGCAAATCAAGGGACTATTGTAGCATGCTAATCCCAGGTGAAGGGGCTTCTTGAAACCATCACACATACGATCCTTGGCTTGAGCAGTGGCTAGCACAGAAGTTTGTCCTCTTAGAATGAACATACTGGACAAAGGGCGTGTTGCCATGAAAGGTGGGGCGAGGAAAAAAGGAAAAGGTCTTTGTCTTGGCTTCATCCTTGATGGCCTTCAAAGAACTTGTGGCCCAAATAGCTTCATCATAGAGCTTCACAAAAGTCTCGGAACTTTTTCTAACCATTCTCTCCATAACGGCACTTAGCTTGTTCACATAAAAGAACACACGATCTCTTTCTTCCTTCACAAGATTAGGAGCAAAGTGATCAAGCTCGTTGAACTTGGTGAAGTCTTGAATGGAAAGCTGTCCTTGCTTTAGTTTAAAGAACTTCTTCACGCGTTGTTGCTTAAGCTCCTTAGGATAGAAGCGGTCCTCAACAAGGGTCTTGCAACGGTCCCATCGCAAGAAGGGCTTGTGATAGTCCACCATCAGTCGCCTTTCTTCACAAGAATGTGGGCGGTAATCCTCAACGTATCACCTTCTTGAACTTGGTTGAGAGAAAAATGCTTCCCCATATCACGTAAACATTCTAATAATTCGGTCAGGTGCACATCCACTCTATTAGTCTTGGCTTTGTTTCTTGCGATTTGGCTTGTAATCCAAGCGTAACTCACATGGAATGTTATTCACGAGGAGTCACATTAGCATTGTGTTGATTGCGAAGCACTTGAGTGAGGGCTTCCATAATTGCAATTTCAACATAGCATGATCTTACCATCTTCTCAAGACAAATCGCAAACAAGGTTAGGACCTACCAAATAGCAGATACGGGAAGACTACCAACTTATGTTCTTAATTTATACCCTTCTCTTATTCATTATTAAAGGTAAAATTTAGTTTAAGGTTGGGGTACACGTGTGTGCGTCGAGAGCGTCATACCTATGATACCAAGTTTGACACGCCCGCGAATTGCAATAAAACAAATAAGCACACAAGCAGCAAAAATAGTGAATTTTAGAAATTTTAAGAAAAAAGTGCGCGCGAATCCCGTAAAAACAAACTTTAATCAAAATATACAACAAGTATCGAGACACGGATAATCATCGAGTATTGACGACGCACGGATAATCATCGAGTATCGACATACGCTAGCTCACACATGTCGCAACCCCATGTAGCACTGACGTCAACTTGTTCATCCATTAAACATAAATGCGACATTTAGTGGGGAGTAACTCAGAGTTTTCCAACCAGATCACAACAAAACAAAGGCAAGTACAAGATGTGAGCATAAATCAACATATATGTATATGAATAACATGTTAATTCCAAAGAAAGACATTACATATGAACAATATGAGCATGTGAGAACTATTAACCATATAATAATCATAAACGCAAGACTAGGTAAGACACACCTTGTTATTATATAGCTACTAAGTGGCTTGCATCTCTCTGTTGGTAACAATATAACCGATGAGGAAAGAGACGAGATAAACAACAAAATATAAAGCATCCAACGATTTAATCATACATCCAAATCATATACAACGAACATATCATCATATTCATCCATCATATGAATCAAACATACTCTCACGGTAAATAAAATGCACTAGCATCGGCACTATGGAAGACAACACTAGACTAAATTCTAATCCTCCTGGTAGGCTTACGATAATGATACAGTCCTATACTAAATCTGGATAGACTTTCGGGGCAAGACGTGTAGCCGATTTGAAAGGTGGTTAGATGTGCACAAATCCAAGACTCAGTCGAAAGAACGGAAGCCGACTACCCCTGTAACACCCGGAAATGTACCCTATATTTCTAGTGAAAATATTTTACGGATACTTTTCAGCAAATTTAAGTTTTAATTTAGAATTTTATGTTCCAAGTCGAATTTAGAATTTCCGAGTTTGTATTTGGAATTTCCGCGAGATTCCATGAGAAACCCGTCTTGAGCCGTCTTTGACTTTTATTGACTTTTCCACTTAAATATCTCATACTACCTCTTTAACCTATTTTTCTTACACAACTCAAGCTTCCTTCTTCCTTAAGAAAACCCATCAAAACCTAGCCTCCATAATCATCCAAGCTTAGAATCTTCATAGCTCGTTCGTTTGTTGCTCAAATTCACGTAAGTTCGTCTTATTCTTCCCCTCTTAGCTTCCTCTATCCGTATTGGTAATAAAATTACCGTCTTTCTCGCTTTTTAAATTATCCGTCTTTCTCAAGGTGAATGATATTCGTCTTTTATTATCTAATTGTATGTAGGTGGAGACTAGGAAGGTTTAGAAATCGATTAAAGACGCAAAAATGTAACGGTGAAGGGTTACTCGATATCATTTACGTGTTTTACATGCTTTATATGCTAGGAATCGTATTTAGAATACGATAAGTAAGTCAGGAATTATGTTATGGATATTGATTGTTGTTGTTTGATGATTGTTGATGATGAATATTGATTGTTGATAGTTATTAGAGAGGAATTATGAGAATTGAAATGATAGGATTGAATTTTGTTGAAGGCTCTCGGGTGAATTGGTAACAGAGTGTTTCACGGTCGTGAGATGTCATTTCACGGTCGTGAAACTCATTTCACGGTCGTGAAATACAAGTCACGGTCGTGACTTGTGCAGTTTCACTGCACTGACCCTTTTTGGTAGAATGATCATATCTTCTTCGTTACTTGCTTGTTTTGGGCTTGTAACCATTCCGTGGAACCGTAATGTCTAGAACTCTATTTATGACAGTTTGAAGTGAACCATTGTTTTAGTTAGTTTCCAAACTTGTTGTTTTGGAGAGGTATCTATGTTTCCTATTTATTATGCTTCTTAAACTTGGTCTAATGCTTATGTATCATGTATTGATTCATGTTTATCATAGTTACATTTATATAATGCCATGTTCTCATGTTTTGTGACGTTTTTGGTATGTCCCACTTTGAGTCGGTTTTTACAAATGATACGGTTTGAGCACTATTTTGTCTTGTGCTTTGTACTCTCATTCCCTTGGCTACCTCCACGTTCTTAAGGCTGGAATGTCGGAACGGGGAGGTATCCTACTGCTTAACTGCATGTGTAGTGGGCATACGACGACGTTGTTGGGAGTTGAACGCATTGCGTTGATCGACCCGGCCGTCAAATGTTGTGTACTTGCGAGGTGGTTTTATTTGCATGTAGCGTACCGCTTGTTATGAGGCTTGTGCTCTTTTCGCCTCTTTCGTGAAGTTGACTGAATTTGGGGTACTCGGCGTCTCTGATTGACCGAGTCTTGGATGTGGAATGTCTTACCAACATGTCTAATCGGGAAACTCTTATCCCGAGAGTCTGGCAGATTTAGACTAGGAACCGTATTATTATCGTCGTCCTACCAGGAGGAAATTAGTCTACAATATCCGAAATGTAGCATCGTGTATGCGTTCAGGGAAACGTCTTATCCCGTGGATGTCTTTTAATCATACTTGCCATGTACACGGTGCTAGTGCGTTTCATTTACCGTGAGAGATGTCGTCATTGTGTCGTTGTGTTTGGATGAATGATTATATGATTTATCATTGAATGACTTGGCATGGTTTGTTTGTCGAGTCTCAATCTTATCAAACTTATACCGCTAACGGTGAGATGTAAGCCCTAGTGAGCGTATTCGGTTGCCTAAGAGTGTCTTCCCCGAGTCTTTGAATAACATGTTGAATTCGGATTTTTACCTCTTATGCTCTTATCATTATATATCGAATTGCCTATTTATCCTTATCGTACCTCACATGTATATTCATATATGCATGATTTTACTTTTGTATTTCCTTCTATGTACGTTTAAGGTGATATGGCTGGGAGAACCCGGAGTTACTCCCCACTGATTGTGGCGTTCATGTTTTTCATGAATGAACAGGTTGCTTGCATGGATGGCTTTTTGCTTATGCTATTTTGGGTTCGGGTGTGAGCTAGCGGGCGTTTTCCCTGGATGAAACACCTCTAGACGTTGTTTAGCTAGTTGCTAATTACTTTGTCTTTTGTTAACACTTTGAGAGACTACGTCTCTTGTGGTATTTTTATTTAGTTTGTAATATTTTGACACTCCTCGTATTTTTCTATCTTGCCTGTATAAAGGTTTTTAAAATACCGTATTTTCCGCTATATAATTCACATGCTTGTATGTTTTATATTTCCGCATTCGCGAGGGATGTCACAGTTGGTATCAGAGCTTTATCGCTCCCGACGCACACACGTGAACCCTAAACTTAAATTACTTGACCTTGAAATAATAAATGAGAGATGGGTAGAAATTAGGGACTTTACTTGGTAGTCTTTGGTGGACTTGATGGTTGTTAGGTTCTAACTTGTTTGTTGATTGTGTTGAGTGATGTTATGTTTGTTTGTATCTACCGTTTTGAGGTGGATCATTGTGTTACCTAGAAAAAGTATCCTTTACCGAAGATTGAAGATTTACAAGCCTAATTGAAGTGTATTTCTTCCTCATTTATGAATTCTCTCGTCCTTAATGTTTTATGCTCTCTTCCTTCTATCTAGGTGCTTCTTTCTCTTCCATCTTGTTTGCCTCTTAAAAATTACTCTTGATAGTTCCTCCATCTTACCTTTGGTATCCTTACCTTCCTCTTGTAACATTTTTGTGGATGCCATACCCAATTGTGTGGTATATTATACTTGGTCGGAAGAACTTTGAATTTTGTGGAGTATTAGTGGTTGTTAGAATGAATTTGTGATTTGAGGAAAATGGTGTAGATCTAAATTCACCCTATATTGATGATTGGTTGTAACTCTAAGGAAAGGTAGTAAGATAAGTTTGATGATTTTAATGCTTGATGCTTGTCATGACTAATGTGTGGATAGTCCATGATATTTGATGGTGTAAGATTGAATGTGTTGGCTAAGACTTCTTAACCCATTAGCGATTTAATCTTTTGAATTTAGGAGTTTGAATGATGCCTTGAGTTGTAAAATGCTTTTGAGACTAAGTGACTTCTGGTGGATTCTAGTTTATGTGTTAGAGTATAGGCTTGGTGAAAAAGCATTTGGCTATAGTTCTTGGATTTAAAGATTTGATCTTATCTTATGGTATCGGAGACTCGTTTGAAGTAGTAAGGTTTCGTTGTAAGTTGAACCATATTATTTGAGGATTATGATGTGAGCTATGATGGAAATACCTTGGGACGTTAATGTTGATGTCTGACTTGAGGTTGTACTTTGTTAATAATGAACTCGTGGGCTATATGACGTTGATAATGACGTTTTGGTTCGGTGTTCTACCTTGTGGGCTGTAGGAGTTGAAAAGAGATTATTATGAAGAATTCCTTGTTAGTTCGTCGGTTTTGAAACCTTTGAGAGTGTGTCAAATTTTGGAATTTAGAGAATGTTACTATGCTTAAGTTGCAAATCCGAAATTGGGATACCGTGTTATATGAAAGTATGGATGAATTGGGTTGTAATCTATTTGTTAAATCTAGGTGTACCTTACTCCGATGATTTGTGGTACGAGGGTCCCTTGTAAGAGACCTTTGTTATTGAGATGATTTGCTTTGCTATCGCCCTGAGTTTAAAAAGGGAATTTTGTGGATTAAACCTTAAACCTTTTTCTCGTGCCATTATCCCTTTCCATTTCCTTTCATGCAAGTTCCTACTAAGCCTGATTCCTAGGAAATTGTTTTCTCTTATCTTTTCCTTTTCTTGGCTATCTTCATAGCTATATCTATCCAATATCTAGCTTTTGGCTCCCTGCCTCTAGCGTTCCTCTAATTTTCGTCCGATCTTATCGCGTTTCGTGTTTCCCTCGATCTCTCCTATCGTTTCCAATGTCATGGTGTCATTGTCTTTCCTCTGGTGAGATGATTAGGTTGTTAGCTAGCTTCGTGTTGATTTTGATCATGAGTAGGATTGGGATTTAAACCTTAGGATGAATCTGTTGGTGGTATTGTACTCTCTTGGTGGTTTCATTTATTGAGCTTGCTAGTGTAGTGCTATTTTGGGAATCAAGTTGAGCGAGATGATATTCGTTGTTGTTGAGTATTATATCGGTTGCTTGGGATATCATTTGGGAATTAGATGTCTCTAATTGGTGGATTCTAAAAGAGGCTTTGCTTTAGGGTAATTGAGTTGGTACCCAAAGTTTGAGGAGTATTGTCATAAATGAAAATCGATTCATTTTGAGTTTTAGATGAATTAGATGATTTGAATGGTTGTCTAATTGCCAAGTAAGTGGTCATTTGTGGTTTGTAACTAGTAATTCTCTTTTATTCTTAAGGGATCATAGTTTGAGATTGAGAAATGTTCTTTGCAAGCTTTGGATAGTGAGCGCTCAGTTGTTACGGAATATAGAGATAGAATGGTGAACCCATTCATCTTGAGGATTAGTAACCTCCATAGTTTGCTAATGTGACTATTTATATTTGAGGTTTCGAGCGTAGTAATGATCGAATTAAGGATGTTATGCCGTATTAAAGATTTCTTATAAGCGATAATATATTGTGGATTTTCCCTTGTCGTGAGGCTTTGGATGAGACTAGTTGGTTCTTAGATAATTATGTTTGGTTGCGTGGATTGTGTTTTGACTTTCGAGGATGAAAAAGTCCATTGTAAATTTAGGATAATGAGTTTGAAGTAATTTGAATCAAAGGATTTTTATGGTGAGTCTCTTTTACCTTGTGGATTGTTAGTTGTGGAGTCTACCGTGCCGATGAACTTAGGTAAATATATTGGATTTGAATAATTGGGATTTGTTTGCTCGAAGTTTCACGTTTATGAAATATTTCAGTAGAAATCTAATGATTGAAAATGTTGAGGTGTAACTTGGGTAAATTACATCCTCTTGAGGATTAGAGTATTAGTAGAGTTTGTACTATCGAATTCTTGTAGATCTTCCTGCCGATTTTATTGTCATCTTCCTATCCCTAGGAGTTCAATTTGTTTTGTTTTTGTGTGTTTTGTATACATTTTCATTCACTGAATTGTGTTTGTGATGTTCGAGTCGCTCTATGTACGTGTAATGTCTTGTTATTTGATTTTATCTTTGAGAAAACTTTCAAATTTTCATGTTATATTTCTAATTTAACGTTTCAAAGAAGTCTAAAGATGGTTTTTGTACCTCCTTTTTGGAGAAAATAGATTTCTTTCGCTTTGATATTTGGATTTTTGCGTTTGGTTGATTGTTTGCACTTGTTATTGGAGACGTCTGATAACTAGTCCTGCACTTACTAACGTTTGTTTTGAATTTCGATTTCACTTTTCGACTTTAATTTGATTTGGATAATTAGAGTTATCGTTCGCGACGAGCATTCTTGTGATCCGTAAATAGAGTTTCGCTCTTATGAAAAATTTCCTTAAACCATTTTCGAGAAGAACATCATTTCATAAATGTTTTTCCCTTGTAAAAATTTTCTTGTTAATTCTTAAAACCGATTCTTGTCCTTGATACTTTTGTTTGCTACTCTCAAGTTTCGAGGACGAAACCTTTTAAAAGGAGGGGTGATTGTAACACCCGGAAATATACCCTATTTTTCTAGTGAAAATATTTTACGGATACTTTTCAGCAAATTTAAGTTTTAATTTAGAATTTTATGTTCCGAGTCGAATTTAGAATTTCCGAGTTCGTATTTGGAATTTCCGCGAGATTCCATGAGAAACCCGTCTTGAGTCGTCTTTGACTTTTATTGACTTTTCCACTTAAATATCTCATACTACCTCTTTAACCTATTTTTCTTACACAACTCAAGCTTCCTTCTTCCTTAAGAAAACCCATCAAAACCTAGCCTCCATAATCATCCAAGCTTAGAATCTTCATAGCTCGTTCGTTTGTTGCTCAAATTCACGTAAGTTCGTCTTATTCTTCCCCTCTTAGCTTCCTCTATCCGTATTGGTAATAAAATTACCGTCTTTATCGCTTTTTAAATTATCCGTCTTTCTCAAGGTGAATGATATTCATCTTTTATTATCTAATTGTATGTAGGTGGAGACTAAGAAGGTTTAGAAACCGTTTAAAGACGCGAAAAGGTAACGGTGAAGGGTTACTCGATATCATTTACGTGTTTTACATGCTTATATGCAAGAAATCATATTAGAATACGATTAGTAAGTTTAGGAATCATGTTATGGATGATGATTGTTGTTATTTGATGAATATTGATTGTTGATAGTTATTAGAAATGGATTATGAGAATTGGAAATGATAGGATTGAATTTATGTTGAAGGCTCACGGGTGAATTGGTAACACATCTCACGGTCGTGAAATACAAGTCACGGTCGTGACTTGTGCAGTTTCACTGCACTGACCCTTTTTGGTAGAATGATCATATCTCCTTCGTTACTTGCTTGTTTTGGGCTTGTGAGCATTCGTTGGAACCGTAAGAGGATAAGCTATCACCTCCAATTAAAATTTTTGTATTTACATGTCTAGAACTCTATTTATGACAGTTTGAAGTGAACCATTGTTTTAGTTAGTTTCCAAACTTGTTGTTTTGGAGAGGTATCTATGTTTCCTATTTATTATGCTTCTTAAACTTGGTCTAATGCTTATGTATCATGTATTGATTCATGTTTATCATAGTTACATTTATATAATGCCATGTTCTCATGTTTTGTGACGTTTTTTGGTATGTCCCACTTTGAGTCGGTTTTTACAAATGATACGGTT
>JAIUZE010026326.1:0-10101 GCA_022085475.1 Heliosperma pusillum | reverse complement strand
TTGTGGTATTTTTATTTAGTTTGTAATATTTTGACACTCCTCGTTTTATTTAACTTGCATGTATAAAAGTTTTTAAAAACTACCTATTTCCGCTATATAATTCACATGCTTGTATGTTTTATATTTCCGCATTCGCGAGGGTTTTCACAGGCTTGCGATAGGCCCGATCAAATTTTAGCGCCGTTGCCGGGGAGCACGGTTTAGTTTTCCCCTTTTTGTGATTTTTCTTGCAATTAGTTTTGTCTAGTCTTTAGGGATCCAAATTCCTTTAGATCTCTCTTGATTTCTTGTCTTAGTTTTTCCATCTTATGCCCAGATCTTCTACACTAGGGACCCCTATCTCATTAGATCCCGACCTAGAAAGAATTGTGCGTAGGAGACAAGAACTATTTAACGAAATCTCAAAAGCTTCAGATACTTCAAGTTTAGACCGCATTCATGAAAATTACTCGGATACCCTATCTAACCTTGAAGGAGAAGAAGATCCATTCTCATCTCCATTCACAAAAACCACCCAATCTTCAATTAGCATTCCATCTTCACCTTCACATTAGGAAATGGTTCGACTTTCAGACCATTCCAAACCCACCGCAGAAACACTTCCAAGGGGTATTGCTACACCCCAAATCACAGCCAGAAACTTCGAAATAAAACCTGTCTTCATTAACCTTATAGAAAGAAGCCAATGTAGTGGTAATGCCACAGAAGATCCCAACCTTCACATCCAAAACTTCTGTGACTTGATCGTGCTTGTCGCGAGCCCGATACAAAGATAATTTACCCAGACTAGGCTAATAACAAATTAATGTAATTAGGGAAGTAGCGGTCGATCCTCAGGGAGATGGTGTTTCCTATGGAATGTGAATTGACTCCCAATTAAGTTCTATCTAATGATTATCTAGGTTTTGAGATTTTTTTGATATCTAAACTAATATAAAGCATAAATAAAAACAAAATAAAAAAAAATGAAAATAATAAAGCAAATAATGAAAAGCATCTAGGGAAGTAGGTTCACACATGTAGATTGATATATTGATGAAATTGGATTTGGGATATGCAAATAATTCATTGAGCGTTCGTAAGAATGGTGTGTTCATTACAATCATAGATCAGATGGTCTAGCAGGCTTTTAGTGCGATTTACTAGGTCTTAATCTACCATGTCATGCTTTGTCTATTCAATTCTCTTATGTCTACCTTGGAAAAGAATTCCATACTAGTCAATGATTTTAGCTAAAAATCGTTAACTATTGTTACAATCCAAACATGCATAGACACAATGTTTTAAAGGCACAATTTCTTTTATCCAATTAACATCTTTTAATCAATCTAACATGGCTACCCTACACCCTAGAAAGGATGACTACTCACTCATGATGATATCTATGTCTAAAATGATATTAACAATGAAAACTAGGATAGACATGTTTATTTGGTTTTGACTTTTTATATGGCGATAATAACGACGCTAATTGATAATCTAGGAAACGAAACAACGATTATAACGGTACTAAAATGAATCTAAGACAATATGTAAAGCGAATAACAATCGAACGGAAAACAATAAGAACATTAAACAAGGGATAAAATAGAAATACCTATATGACGATCGATGATGATAATGATAACAATAATAGAAAATCCTTGCACATAATAAACGATCCTTGAATTGCAACACTTGAACCACACAAAGGAGATTACAAGGATGAGATCCTTATTAATCTAAACTAAGGGACAGAAATAAACTAAGAACTAAAGACTAAAGAAGAAGGAAAGGAGAGAAGAGAGACTTGTTCTCCCTTCCTCCTAATCTAAAGAGGAAATGTAAGAAGAGAAGAGAAGAGGATTGTAAGAAAGGTGTATTGAGATGAGAGGCTAGATGATCTATTTATAGTATTAGGGTTTCGTGGAGAAGAGGTCAGGCATTAAACACGTAGGAAAAAAGTAGGAAGAAGACGCCGTTTTCTTGAAGCAGCACAAAAACCCGATCGGGTACACACTTCCCCGATCGGGTAAATGGTCATCCAGGTCCTTTTGACTAACGTTTCATCTCCCTTTGCTTTGTCTTGACTTCCAACATCCCCCTTGACCTCTTGAGTCGGGTTTGTTGATAGGGTTTGATGTAAAGCGATGAATTCTTCCGCCTAAATGATTGATCTTCCGACAACTACGAAACAGTCTTTGCTTCTTCTCTCTTTCGAATTAGTGAACCTTCTTGAAATGCCTTACACTTGGTCAAGCTTGCTTCTTCGAATCGTCGGGTTCTAGGCAAATGCTTGGGAATATAGAAAAAGGGCGTAGAAACGTCACTTTCCCTACAAAACATGTTAGAAAATAGGAATTCGCCTAGAAGACGATATTAGCTCATAAAGTGGCTTAACAAAGCACAAATGACATACAAAACCGAGCTAAATTGGGGGTTAAAACCATACAAATATTCTCTTATCAAACTCCCCCAAGCTAAACCTTTGCTTGTCCTCAAGCAAACATGACAAACAATACCAGGACAAGGTTGCAAGCATTGGCTACTTCACCATCAAGAAACAAACCTCAACGTAAAGCTTTGGAAACATAATGAATCATAACCCAAAAACAACGTGGGCAAGAATGATACATAAACATGGCTGAGATTTAGATAACGGCGTAGCACAAAGAGTTTCACTATAGAATTTTCGGCTCTTGCATGATCTTTTGACAAATGGACTCTCACGGCACACTCGAACACTCAATGTATGTAAAAGGTGATTTCTTTATGTGTAAATGTTTGAGACACTCACCTATCTACGACTTATGAAAATGAGTCCGCAGTCTAATATGGTAAACATTAAAACACAAGTCAAAGATCACAATGCACATAGAAAAGAAGCCGAAAAATAAGAAGGCTTTGGGAAATGGGTGAAAGGTGGAAAAACAGTTATGGTCATGTGAAGTTTAGATGTACCAGTCTAAGAAGGTTCTACCTTACAATATATGTAATTTGCCAATTGTTAAGATCAAGCGTACTCATCTATAGATTCATTCCATGCCTACTGTGTACAAGACTTCCCCATGTATGCATAATTCAATGAATATTGAATCATTATGGTTTGAAAGCTCTAAGTTTGGGAAATGTAACATGATAGCATAGTAAACAAGCAAGCAAAGCATGAAAAGCATTCAATTGTGTTCAAAAATTTTAAAATTTCTCTAAAAAATCTTCTCTTTCTTTTTTTATTCAAAATTTGAAAAATGATCAACTAAAATGCAAAATGGGAAAATGCAATCCCTCCCCCAAGCTAAACATCACATTGTCCTCAATATGAGCACAAAGACAAAATATGCAATGAGATGCTTAATAGGAAAAGAGAAAAATGAAAGAAGAATGAAGCTTACTACTCAGCGCGGACTCCCCCAAGCTAGTCTTTTGGACTTGACAAGTAAGGTCTTTATAGGTTCTTCAAAAACTCTTTCATCTGCAAAATAAATCCTAATTAACGAAAAAGGGAAATACAAAATTAAAAATGCAAAAAGAAAAGGAACACGGGTTGCCTCCCGAGAAGCGCAATTTAAAGTCTTGCTATACTCCATTTCTTTCTTTGAAATCATCCTTTATCTTTAAGCTCACTATCATCCAAGCTTGTCATCATTGCCTGCTTTACATTCTCCATCCATGCTAAGCTTTTCCGAGAATAGCCCCTTCTAGCACATTTAGCGGTAGTGCTTTTAGTATGATCACCTGCAAGAGAATCAACACTAACCTGTGCCTCCACCGGATCCGTCAGTAAGGATCGAGGCATAGAAGAAACAACAGAAGAGTCATCAACATTAAGCACATCACAAGGTTCTTCTAACACGGGACCCTTAACGGTTGAAGTTTTCTATCTCTAATGTTAGCTTCCCATTCTTCACATCAAAAACCACACTAGTGGTGTGCAAAAAGGGTCTTCCCAAAATGATTGGGATTTGAGAGTCTTCGGTCATGTCAAGTACTAGAAAGTCAACGGGAATGAAAAACTTACCAACTTTGACGGGCACATCTTCTAAAACACCCATAGGTTGTTTTAGAGAACGGTCCGCCATTTGCAAAGTAATATTAGTGCATTTCAAAGCACCCATGTTAAGGTTTTCAAACATAGAAAAGGGCATGACACTTACACTAGCACCTAGGTCGCAAAGGGCCTTATCAATGGTATATGTGCCTATAGTGCAAGGGATGGAATAACTTCCAGGGTCCTTGAGTTTTGGTGGAGACTTATTTTGCAAGAGTGCACTACACTCTTCAGTGAAAGCTATGGTCTTAGTCTCATTGAAGGATCTCTTCTTTTTTAGGACTTCCTTCATAAACTTGGAATAAGAAGGAACTTGGGAAATCAACTCAATGAAAGGGATTGTTACATTTAAGTTCTTGACGACATCAAAGAATTTACCATACTATGCCTCTTCCTTGTGCTTGGCTAATCTTTCGGGAAATGGGACCTTGATCTCAATAGGAGTCTCGGGCTCTTTCCCTTTTGACATGGGCACCTCATTCTCAACATCAACAACCACGGGCTCATCATTATGCTTACCACTTCTTGAGGAAATGGCATTTACAGTTTCGTGAGGTTGGTAACATTGTGAAGGCAGCTGCCCTTGCTCTTGGTAGGTATTAGAAGAGGCATAGTGGGAAATTTTAGCTTCCAACAATTTGATGGCGTCATCCTTAGCTTGATCACTCTCTTGAAATTGAGCTATCATGGTGTCTTGCCTTTGAGCCAATTGCAGCATCATGGCTTCAAGTTTACTTACACCATTGTCACTCTGTTGAAATGTAAAGGATTGGAGTTGTTCTAGCTTTTGTGTGAGAAGGGCTACTTGAGCTTGTAAAAGCGTTAAAGTGGGGTCCTCTTGCCTAGATTTCGATGGTATGGAGCGGGAATTTCTCTATTGAGAATCGTGAATTGCCATGGATTCAATGGTAGTGTGGGCATTTTCAACATTGATTTGATCAAATCTTCCATTGTTAGTAGAATCCAGGATTCGACGGGACTCTATATAACACCCATTATAGAATGTGATGGCAAGGAGCCATGAATCTAACCCATGATGAGGACATTCTCTTTTTAAGTCCTTGTACCTCTCCCAGGCTTCATATAGGCTCTCATCATCTCCTTGTTGGAAACCAGTGATTTGACTTCTCAACAAAGTGGTCTTCTCTGGGGGGAAGTACTTTTGGTAGAAGGCAAGAGCTAAGCTCTCCCAATCGGTGATACCTAAAGTAACCTTATCAAGGCTATGAATCCACAACTTTGCCTTACCCTTCAAAGAAAATGAGAAGAGCATCTCTCTAATTTGCTCTTGGGTGACTCCATTTTGTCTAATAGTGGAGCAATAGTCACAGAAGTTTTGGATGTGAAGGTTGGGATCTTATGTGGCATTGCCACTAAATTGGCTTCTTTCTATAAGGTTAATGAAGGATGGTTTGATTTCAAAGTTTTGGGCTTCGATTTGGAGTGTAGTAATACCCCTTGGAAGTGTTTCTGCGGTGGGTTTGGAATGGTCTGAAAGTCGAACCATTTCCTAATGTGAAGGTGAAGATGGAATGTTGTTTGAAGGTTGATTGGTTTTGTGAATGAATATGGGAATGGATATTCTTCTCCTTCGAGATTAGATAGAGTATCCGAGTATTTCTCTTGAATACGATCTAAACTTAAAGTATCAGAAGCTTTTGAAATTTCGTTGAATAGCTTTAGTTTCCTACGCAGAGTTCTTTCTAGTTCGGGGTCTAAAGAGATAGGGGTCCCTAGTCTAGAAGATCTAGGCATAAGATTGAAAGGCCAAGATGAAAAATCAAGAGAGGTCTAAAGGAATTTGGGTTCCTAAAGACTAGATAAAACTAATTGCGATAAAATTCACAAGAAAAAGGAAAACTAAACCGTGCTCCCCGGCAACGGCGCCAAAATTTGATCGTGCTTGTCGCGAGCCCGATCTAAAGATAATTAACCCAGACTAGGCTAATAACAAATTAATGTAATTAGGGAAGTAGGGGTCGATCCTCTGGGAGATGGTGTTTCCTATGGAATGTGAATTGTCTCGCAATTGAGTTCTATCTAATGATTATCTGGGTTTTGAGATTTTTTTGATATCTAAACTAATATAAAGCATAAATAAAAACAAAATAAAAACAAATGAAAATAATAAAGCAAATAATGAAAAGCATCTAGGGAAGTAGGTTCACACATGTAGATTGATATATTGATGAAATTGGATTTGGGATATGCAAATAATTCATTGAGCGTTCGTAAGAATGGTGTGTTCATTACAATCATAGATCAGATGGTCTAGCAGGCTTTTAGTGCCATTTACTAGGTCTTAATCTAACATGTCATGCTTTGTCTATTCAATTCTCGTATGTCTACCTTGGAAAAGAATTCCATACTAGTCAATGATTTTAGCTAAAAATCGTTAACTATTGTTACAATCCAAACATGCATAGACACAATGTTTTAAAGGCACAATTCCTTTATCCAATTAACATCTTTTAATCAATCTAACATGGCTACCCTACACCCTAGAAAGGATGACTACTCACTCATGATGATATCTATGTCTAAAATGATATTAACAATGAAAACTAGGATAGACATGTTTATTTGGTTTTGACTTTGTATATGGCGATAATAACGTCGCTAATTGATAATCTAGGAAATGAAACAACAATTATAACGGTACTAAAATGAATCTAAGACAATATGTAAAGCGAATAACAATCGAACGGAAAACAATAAGAACATTAAACAAGGGATAAAATAGAAATACCTATATGACGATCGATGATGATAATGATAACAATAATAGAAAATCCTTGCACATAATAAACGATCCTTGAATTGCAACACTTGAACCACACAAAGGAGATTACAAGGATGAGATCCTTATTAATCTAAACTAAGGGACAGAAATAAACTAAGAACTAAAGACTAAAGAAGAAGGAAAGGAGAGAAGAGAGACTAGTTCTCCCTTCCTCCTAATCTAAAGAGGAAATGTAAGAAGAGAAGAGAAGAGGATTGTAAGAAAGGTGTATTGAGATGAGAGGCTAGATGATCTATTTATAGTATTAGGGTTTCGTGGAGAAGAGGTCGGGCATTAAACACATAGGACAAAAGTAGGAAGAAGACGCCGTTTTCTCGAGGAAGCACAAAAACCCGATCGGGTACACACTTCCCCGATCGGGTAAATGGTCAGGTCCTTTTGACTAACGTTTCATCTTCCTTTGCTTTGACTTGACTTCCAACATCCCCCTTGACCTCTTGAGTCGGGTTTTTTGATAGGGTTTGATGTAAAGCGATGAATTCTTCCGCCTAAATGATTGATCTTCCGACAACTACGAAACTGTCTTTGCTTCTTCTCTCTTTAGAATTAGTGAACCTTCTTGAAATGCCTTACACTTGGTCAAGCTTGCTTCTTCGAATCGTCGGGTTCTAGGCAAATGCTCGGGAATATAGAAAAAGGGCGTAGAAACGTCACTTTCCCTACAAAACATGTTAGAAAATAGGAATTCGCCTAGAAGACGATATTAGCTCATAAAGTGGCTTTACAAAGCACAAATGACATTCAAAACCGAGCTAAATTGGGGGTTAAAACCATTACAAATATTCACGTATCAAAACTCCCCCAAGCTAAACCCTTTGCTTGCCTCAAGCAAAACATGGACCAAACATACCAGGACAAGAGTGGCAAGGATTGGATTATTTCACATCAAGAAACAAACCTCAACGTAAAGCTTTGGAAACATAATGAATCATAACCCAAAAACAACGTGGGCAAGAATGATACATAAACATGGCTGAGATTTAGATAACGGCGTAGCACAAAGAATTTCACTATAGAATTTTCGGCTCTTGCATGATCTTTTGACAACTGGACTCTCACGGCACACTCGAACACTCAATGTATGTAAAAGGTGATTTCTTTATGTGTAAATGTTTGAGACACTCACCTATCTACGACTTATGAAAATGAGTCTGCAGTCTAATATGGTAAACATTAAAACACAAGTCAAAGATCACAATGCACATAGAAAAGAAGCCGAAAAATAAGAAGGCTTTGGGAAATGGGTGAAAGGTGGAAAAACAGTTATGGTCATGTGAAGTTTAGAGTGAGCTAGCAACTGACCAATGATAAATGAATACTCAATCCAAACTTTCGATGAACTTCCCAGAAGACGAAAAATGAAACCAGAAGGAACTGATTGGCTTATTACACACGAAACACAAGGGTAAACTCCTTTTGAATATTGACTTGACATTTCTTAGGAGATACTCACAACTTCTTCTATTTTATTTCTTTTTCTTTCTTTTTCTTCCGATTTTTTCCTTTTCGATTTTCTTTTCTCTTTTTTTTTTCTTTTCTGAACATCACTTCTTGAATATTTTTCGTTCTCCAAATTCACTTTGTCATTAAGGAACCAAATCTTCTCAAAAGAGCACCCATACACCATAGTCTAGCTACTAGCTCAAAAGGTAGGCAGTTTTTGTATGTAGCTATTATTTTGTGAAGCATTTGTATGAAAGGGTTTATTTTGAGGTGTAATTCAAAGTGAAAAGGCTTCAAATCTTAGTGAATCATGAATGCAATGCTTATAGGAATGAAATGAGAACCATACTTATGCGTTTTGACATGACACACATCACAAGGAGAACTACACACACCTAATTGAGACTGGGTATAGATGTACCAGTCTAAGGAGGTTCTACCTTACAATATATGTAATTTGCCAAATGTTAAGATCAAGCGTACTCATCTATAGATTCATTCCATGCCTACTGTGTACAAGACTTCCCCATGTATGCATAATTCAATGAATATTGAATCATTATGGTTTGAAAGCTCTAAGTTTGGGAAATGTAACATGATAGCATAGTAAACAAGCAAGCAAAGCATGAAAAGCATTCAATTGTGTTCAAAAATTTTAAAATTTCTCTAAAAAATCTTCTCTTTCTTTTTTTATTCAAAATTTGAAAAATGATCAACTAAAATGCAAAATGGGAAAATGCAATCCCTCCCCCAAGCTAAACATCACATTGTCCTCAATGTGAGCACAAAGACAAAATATGCAATGAGATGCTTAATGGGAAAAGAGAAAAATGAAAGAAGAATGAAGCTTACTACTCAGCGCGGACTCCCCCAAGCTAGTCTTTTGGACTTGACAAGGAAGGTCTTTATAGGTTCTTCAAAAACTCTTTCATCTGCAAAATAAATCCTAATTAACGAAAAAGGGAAATACAAAATTAAAAATGCAAAAAGAAAAGGAACACGGGTTGCCTCCCGAGAAGCGCAATTTAAAAAGTCGTGCTAGACTCTAGTTCTTTCTTTGAAATCATCCTTTATCTTTAAACTCACTGTCATCCAAGCTCATCTTCATAGCATTCTTTACATTCTCCATCCAAGCCAAACTTTTTCGAGAATAACCCCTTCTAGCACTTTTAGCAGTAGTGCTTTTAGTATGCTCACCTGCAAGAGAATCAACACTAACATGTGCCTCCAACGGATCCGTCAGTAAGGATTGAGGCATAGAAGAAACAACAGAAGAGTCATCAACATTAAGCACATAACAAGGTTCTTCTAACACGGGACCCTTAACGGTTGAAGTTTTATTAAAGGTCACCTTGTCATCTCCTATCTCTAATGTTAGCTTCTCATTCTTGACATCAAAAACCGCACTAGTGTTGTGCAAAAAGGGTCTTCCCAAAATGATTGGGATTTGAGAGTCTTCGGTCATGTCAAGTACTAGAAAGTCAACGGGAATGAAAAACTTACCAACTTTGACAGGCACATCTTCTAAAACACCCATAGGTTGTTTTAGAGAACGGTCCGCCATTTGCAAAGTAATATTAGTGCATTTCAAAGCACCCATGTTAAGTTTTTCAAACATAGAAAAGGGCATGACACTTACACTAGCACCCAGGTCGCAAAGCGCCTTATCAATGGTATATGTGCCTATAGTGCAAGGGATGGAATAACTACTAGGGTCCTTAAGTTTTGGTGGAGACTTATTTTGCAAGAGTGCACTACACTCTTCAGTGAAAGTGCACTGAAACTATTCAGAAAAGACAACTAAACAATGACAAATTGAGCTAGGATT
>JAIUZE010026325.1:0-12520 GCA_022085475.1 Heliosperma pusillum | reverse complement strand
GCGGAAAGAAAAAAATATATTTAATACAAACGAAGGGTGTCATAAAATAAAAAGGGTCATTACAAAACGGAAATAATATTATACAATAAAAAGTATCTGAAACGGGAGACATATCTCCCGTATAAATACAGAAATAAAAGAGTGTATAATAATATACAATCTAAGAACCGAATATAGGTCCAAGGTAATACTTCGCTCGCTAGCTCGTCAATGTACCCAATGTATGCATGCACCACCTGTTCGACCGCATTAAATATAAACACGGAAGCCACAGTCAGTGGGGAGGAACTCCGAGTCCTCCCAGCCACGAAATGTCGAGTTTATGAAACATGAATAAACATAAAAGCAATGGATAGGAAAGGAAAATACAAAACGTACAAATATATGATTGCTTTTTAATGTATGAAACAGATAACTAACAAATAACATAGAATGTGAAGCTATCATGTGAAACCGATAATAAACTATAACTCGAGGTAGGGAAGCTGGTATGCTAGCTCAGAGGTTACCCTGTAACGTGGCCATGATACACTCAAACCCTAATCAACACGTAATCATGTGCATCAGTTAACAATCGTTAATCCAAACTCTATCAATCCTAGCCGGCTTGCATCTCACCTTCTAGAACTCATAGAATCATACATACATGAAAGATCAATACGTCTACAAACAGGCATAGTTCTTAGCACCGTCAATAGTCGACTTCTGTAACTCGAGGCTATACCACAAGGTAGGAAAACATCTATCAGACTGATCAGACCTAGCGACAACAGCTATTCCGTTCCCCGTCCCATGACATAACCGTCTATGAGAAACTCTACTAGGCGACCCCCTAAGAAGAGATGGCTAGTACTTAAGCTGGTTCCAACCCCAAAACGGATTAGGCAACCATGCCCCGACTTGGATATAAACCCACCAAGCCGAGACACAAAAGCTATCAAGCAGTGAACTATATACTCGTTAAAGATAGTACGGGCCTATCAATGTCATGGTCCAAGCTACTCATTTAGAATTAGAATGGTCAAGACGCCATATTCTCATAATTCTCTATGGGCACTTAGTCAACACGACACCAACCATATAATCAAAACAGTCACGGAAAACATCCTATCATGTGACTATTTGCATATAAATCATAATCAAATATCATATCGCCTCATATCTACTAAGGCTAATTCAATAATTAAATACAACCTTACTTGAAGACAAATCCCCGACCCGAGTCCCGCGACGGGTCATCAGTCAAATCGGGGCTGACTAGATCTTAGTTGGACCAAACCCGTTGGATCAAACCGGCTAGAAGCAGAGTCTTTATCACATAGACATAAAATCAACATATTCATTACATGTTATTTTATTACTACTTCTAACATGTGAATTATCATATTATACCCAACAACCCGCTTGACTAAAATGATAACCAATTAAACTACGACCTCGTCTTATAATTTCTAACATGTGAGAAATAATAATTTATGAAAAAACCTTTTTAATTAAATATTTTACTTATTAACATTTCCCACTTGCTAAATATTACAAAACACGATAAAAATGACGATAAATCAAAAACCGTCACAAGTCCCAAAGTGGGACCCACGGGCTGAGTTGGGCCGGACCCCACATGGGCCTGGATGGGCCCACGGCCTGTTTTGGCAAAATGGACTGTTTTGGCCTTTTTAACGGTTTTACTAAAAACCGTTTCTAATTATTTCCCGCATGCTTTAACATAATTAAAACCCGTCAAAACAACAATTAAACAATCAAACATTGACACAACCCAAAGACCAAAACCCGGACCCACCATGGACCAGCCCAAACCGGTCTGAACCGGCCTGGACCGGCTGGTCTGGTCCGGTTTGGCCCCTCCTCCACGGTTCACACAACCAAAGCAACAACCACAATTTCCAATTAATTCTAACATGTTTTTAATTACTAACATCCATTTTTAAACATCCAATTTAACCATCCAACATGCAACAATCATCATCATGAAGAAATCATAAAAATATAACAAGGACACCAACATATTCATAAATTCCTACAACATAATAAAATCAACCACTTATCATGTTACTAACTAAAATCATAAAACTATAATCATATGAACAAAAACTAAAGATGAACCAAAAACTAAAGTAAACCAAAGCTATGTAACATATATCCGTCGAGTAACTCGGAATCGTTACCTTAGCTAGCAAACCACTTAGCACCAAAATAATAATAATAAGTATATAATTAAGAAACCCTCCTACTAATCTTCACCCAAAATATACGAGTCTCCAAACTCGTCTTCAAAATCTTCCCCTATAAGAAAAGACAAGAAAACATTACTAGAACTAAAAAAATATGAATTTCCATAATTAAAGTGTTGAAAACGATCTTGACGGAATTGAAATATAACCGTACGTGAAGATGAGGAGCGAAGAGGAGAGTCTAGAAATATAAAGTAGGATGGATTTAATTAAGAAACGAAGATTTTATGAAGGTTTTGCTCAAGAACGATGAAGAACAAACGATGAACGACGAAGAACACGAAGAACAATTAAAGAAAGCGATATTTTGATCTTATTTTGATTTGTTGTAAAATGAAAAGTTGTTTGTGAGTAAAGTGGGGTGAGGAGTGTCGTGTAATATAGAGCAAACTAGTGAGTTGGGTTTTGAAATTGTGGTTATGGACTTGACCCGGTATAATAATTATATTACCGTAATTAATTAGATATTAAGTTAATTGAATTAAATATCAAGATATTATGTTATTATAATGAAAAGAAATAAAATATCAAGGCTAAGAGAGGAAGAAAAACCGTGTGGTATGGGTGATCTCGGGTCAGTTTTGTAAACGATTTGCGTAATTTTCGTTAACTGATCGATAAAGTAAATAAATATCTAGATATTATTATTAGTTTAATCAAAAGAATTAAAATATCTAATGTGAGTGGAAAACGATGACACGCGCGTGTGACTCATGCCAAAGTCGAGTTTCGATTTTGTTTCGCGCTTTACGATGAGTCGGGAATAGTTAAAAGACGTTCGGTTAAAACCGTAAACGTTATTCTTTAAATTCTGAATAAATTCAAAATAATTTTATTAAATTATGATAAATCTTAATAAATCTAAATAAAAATAATTCAAAAATATTATTTTTTTAAATAAAATTTCGGTCTTCATACTTATGAGACGAGTCAGGAAAAGTCAACGGAAGTCAAAGTTGACTGAAAAGTCGAGAAAAGTCGAAGATGACTTAAAAGTCAAGAAAAGTTTAGGACGACTTAAAAGTCAAGAAAAAGTCAATGACGACTTTAAAAAGTCAAGGAAAAGTCAAAGACGACTTAAAAGTCAAGAAAAGTCAAATATGACTAAAAACGGTCTTTTCATGAAATCTCTCAGAAATTCCAAATACGAACGCGGAATTTCAAAATACGACTCGAAACAATAAATTCTATTTTAAAAACTTAAGTCTGCTGAAAAGTGTTAGTAAATATTTTTACTAGAAAATTTGGGTACTTTTCGGGTTGTTACAAGAGTGAAGCTTACTAGTCAGCGCGGACTCCCCCAAGCTAGTCTTTTGGACTTGACAAGGAAGGTCTTTATAGATTCTTCAAAAACTCTTTCATTTGCAAGATAAATCCTAACAACGAAAAAGGGAATACAAAAATAAAAAAGAAAAAAAGAAAAGGAACACGGGTTGCCTCCCGAGAAGCGCAATTTAAAAGTCTTGCTAGACTCCATTTCTTTCTTTGATCATCCTTTATCTTTAAGCTCACTATCAAAGCTCATCATCATAGCGTTCTTTACATTCTCCATCCATGCCAAGCTTTTCCGGGAATAGCCCCTTCCAGCACTTTTAGCAGTAGTGCTTTTAGTATGCTCACCTGCAAGAAAATCAACACTAACATGTGCCTCCAACGGATCCGTCAGTAAGGATCGAGGCATAGAAGAAACAACAGAAGAGTCATCAACATTAAGCACATAACATGAGTCTTCTAGCACAGGACTCCTAACGGTGGAATTGTTACTAAAGGTCACCTTGTCATCTCCTATCTCTAATGTCAACTTCCCATTCTTGACATCGAAAACTGCACCAGTGGTGTGCAAAAACGGTCTTCCCAAAATGATTGGGGTTTTAGAGTCCTCGGTCATGTCAAGTACTAGAAAGTCAACGGGAATGAAAAACTTACCAACTTTGACGGGCACATCTTCTAAAACACCCATTGGTTGTTTTAGAGAACGGTACGCCATTTGCAAAGTAATATTAGTGCATTTCAAAGCACCCATGTTAAGTTTTTCAAACATAGAAAAGGGCATGACACTTACACTAGCACCTAGGTCGCAAAGGGCCTTATCAATGGTATACGTGCCTATAGTGCAAGGGATGGAATAACTACCAGGGTCCTTGAGTTTTGGTGGAGACTTATTTTGCAAGAGTGCACTACACTCTTCAGTGAAAGCTACGGTCTCAATCTCATTGAAAGATCTCTTGTTTTTGAGGACTTCCTTCATAAACTTGGAATAAGAAGGAACTTGGGAAAGCAATTCAATGAAAGGGACTGTTACTATTAAGTTCTTGACGACGTCAAGGAATTTACCATACTTTGCCTCCTCCTTGTGCTTGGCTAATCTTTGGGGAAATGGGACTTTGATCTCAATAGGAATCTCGGGCTCTTTCCCTTTTGACATGGGCACCTCGTCTTCAACATCAACAACCACGGGCTCATCATTGTGCTTACCACTTCTCGAGGAAATGGCATTTACAGTTTCGTGAGGTTGGTAACAATGTGAAGGCAGCTGCCCTTGCTTTTGGTAGGTATTAGAAGAGGCATATTGGGAAATTCTAGCTTCCAACAATTTGATGGCAGCATCCTTAGCTTGATCGCTCTTCTGGAATTGAGCTATCATGGTGTCTTGCCTTTGAGCTAATTGCAGCATCATGGCTTCAAGTTTACTTACACCATTGTCACTTTGTTGAGATGTAAAGGATTGAAGTTGTTCTAGCTTTTGTGTGAGAAGGGCTACTTGAGCTTGTAAAAGTGTCAAAGTGGGGTCCTCTTGCTTAGATTTCGATGGTATGGAGCGGGAATTTCTATATTGAGAATCGTGAATTGCCATGGGTTCAATGGTAGTGAGAGCAAATTCAACATTGATTTGATCAAATCTTCCATTGTTAGCAGAATCCAGGATACGACGGGACTCTATATAACACCCATTATAGAATGTGATGGCAAGGAACCATGAATCTAACCCATGATGAGGACACTCTCTTTGCAAATCCTTGTACCTCTCCCAAGCTTCATATAGGCTTTCATCATCCCTTTGTTGGAAACCAGTGATTTGACTTCTCAACAAAGCGGTCTTTTTTGGGGGAAAGTACTTTTGGTAGAAGGCAAGAGCTAAACTCTCCCAATCGGTTATACCTAATGTAACCTTATCAAGGCTATGCATCCACAACTTTGCCTTACCCCTCAAAGAAAATGAGAAGAGCATCTCTCTAATTTGCTCTTGGGTGACTCCAGTTTGTCTAATAGTGGAGCAATAGTCACAGAAGTTTTGGATGTGAAGGTTGGGATCTTCTGTGGCATTGCCACTAAATTGGCTTCTTTCTATAAGGTTAATGAAGGAAGGTTTGATTTCAAAGTTTTGGGCTTCGATTTGGGGTGTAGCAATACCCCTTGGAAGTGTTTCTGCGGTGGGTTTGGAATGGTCTGAAAGTCGAACCATTTTTGTGAAGATGAAGATGGAGTGTTGTTTGGAATTTGATTGGTTTTTGTGAATGGAGATGAGAATGGATCTTCTTCTCCTTTGAGATTAGATAAAATATCCGAGTATTTCTCACGAATACGATCAAAACTTAAAGTATCAGAAGCTTTTGAGATTTCGTTGAATAGCTTTTTTCTCCTACGCAGCGTTCTTTCTAGGTCAGGGTCTAAAGAGATAGGTGTCCCTAGTCTAGAAGATCTGGGCATAAGATTGAAAAGCTAGTATGAAAAATCAAGAGCGGTCTAAAGGAATTTGGGTTCCTAAAGACTAGATAAAACTAATTGCGATAAAAATCACAAGAAAAAGGAAAACTAAACCGTGCTCCCCGGCAACGGCGCCAAAATTTGATCGGGCCTGTCGCAAGCCCAATACAAAGATAAATTACCCAGACTAGGCTAATAACAAATTAATGTAATTAGGGAAGTAGGGGTCGATCCTCAGGGAGATGGTGTTTCATATAAGATGTGAAATGTCTCGCAATTGGGTTTTATCTAACGAATATCTGGGTTTTGGGATTTTGATATCTAAACTAATATAAAGCATATATGAAAACAAAATAAAAACAAATGAAAACAATAAAGCAAGTGATGAAAAGCATCTAGGGAAGTAGGTTCACACATGTAGATTGATATATTGATGAAATTGGATATGGACATGCAAGTAATTCATCGTGAGTTCGTAAGAATGATGTGTTCATTACAATCATAGATCAGATGGTCTAGCAGGCTTTTGGGCGATTTACTAGGTCTTAATCTACCATGTCATGCTTTGTCTATTCAATTCGCGTATCTCTACCTTGGAAAAGAATTCCATTTTAGTCGATAATTTCCGGCCAGAATTCGTTAACTATCGTTACAATCCAAACATGCATAGACACAACGTTTTAAAAGCACAATTTCTTTATCCAATTATCATCTTTTAACCAATCTAACATGGCTACCCTACACCCTAGAAAGGTGACTACTTTTTCATGACGATATCTAAATCTAAGATGATATTAACAAGAACTAGGATAGACATGTTTATTTGACTCTTTATATGGCGATAATAACGACGCTAATGGATAATCTAGGAAATGAAATGACGATTATAAAAACACTAAAATGAATCTAAGACAATATGTATGGGAAATAACAATCAAATAGAAAACAATAAAGGACATTAAACAAGGGATAAAACAAAAATACCTATATGACGTTCAATGACGATAATGATAACAATAATAGAAAAGCCTTGCACATAATAAACGATCCACCAATTACAACGCTTGAACCACACAAAGGAGATTACAAGGATGAAATTCTTATTGATCTAAGCTAATGTTTTGATATGAAAAGGACAGAAATAAACTAAGAACTAAAGGTTAAAGAAGAAGAAAATGAGAGAAGAGAGACTAGTTCTCCCTTCCTCCTAATCTAAGGAGAAATGTAAGAAGAGAAGAGAAGAGGATTGTAAGATGGATGTTTTGAGAAGAGGGGCTGGAGCATCTATATATAGCATTAGGGTTTCGTGGAGAAGAGGTCGAGCATTAAACACATAGGACAAAAATAGGAAGTTGAAGCCGTTTTCTCGAATCAGCAGGGATACCCGATCGGGTACACCACTTACCCGATCGGGTAAGTTGACATCCAGAAGCTCTTGACTAACGTTTCATCTTCCTTTGCTTTGACTTGACTTCCATTATCCCCCTTGACCTCTCCAATCGGGTTTGTTGATAGGGTTTGATGCAAGGCGATGAATTCTTCCGCCTAATTGATTGATCTCCCGACAACTACGAAACTGTCTTTACTCCTTCTCTCTTTCGAATTAGTGAACCTTCTTGAAATGCCTTTCACTTGGTCAAGCTTGTTTACCTCGGTAACTGTGAACGGTCCCGACCATCTGGACTTGTGTTTACCTGGAAACAAACGCAAACGGGAGTTACATAATAATACTTTATCACCAATTTTAAATTCCAGCTGCAGGATATGCTTGTCATGCCATTTCTTTGTCTTCTCCTTGTAAACCCGAGCACTATCATAGGCATGCAATCGAAACTCATCAAGCTCGTTCAATTGCATAAGTCGTTTCTTACCCGCCAGTGAGGGATCGATATTAAGTTCTTTTATGGCCCACATAGCCCTATGCTCAAGTTCTACCGGTAAATGGCACGCCTTGCCATAGACTAACCAGTATGGAGAAGCACCAATTGGAGTCTTTAAAGCAGTTCGGTAAGCCCATAAAGTGTCATCGAGCTTACGACTCCAATCCTTCCTAGATTTACTCACGACTTTCTCAAGGATTGACTTAATCTCCCTATTAGAAACATCTACCTGGCCACTTGTCTGCGGATGATAACTTAACCCCCGACGATGTGTAACGCCATATTTCTTCAATAAAGAATTTAGATGACGTTCATTGAAATGCTTTCCTCCATCGCTAATGAGAGCACGAGGAACCCCAAATCGTGGGAAAATGATCTTCTGAAACAGTTTGACAACTGCTTTGGCATCACAAGTAGGAGTGGCAATGGCTTCCACCCATTTGGAGACATAATCTACTGCTACTAGAATGTATTGGTTACCATGGGAAGATGGGAATGGCCCTTGGTAGTCAATACCTCAAACATCGAATATCTCAACTTCCAAATTACCCGTTTCAGGCATCTCATGCCTTTGAGAAATGTTACCCGTCCTTTGACATGCGTCACAAGAACGGACAAAAGTAGTAGCATCCTTGAGAATAGTCGGCCAATAAAAACCCGACTGCATAACCTTAGCAAACGTCCTTGAGGGACCATGATGACCGTCATATGAAGAAGAGTGACAATGAGAAAGGACGGCATGTACCTCACCCTCTGGAATACATCGTCGATAAATACCGTCGGCACATTCCCGGAATAGATAAGGATCATCCCAAAAATACCTCTTGACATCGTGTTAAAATCTCTTTTTTTGCTGATAGGATTGGTCGGGAGGCATAATTCCCCCAACCAAAAAGTTAGCATAATCGGCAAACCATGGAGTCTCCATGGTAATGGCAAGGAGATGATCATCAGCAAACGAATCATCAATGGGGATGGAATCTCCCTCTTCAAACCTCAGGCGAGACAAATGGTCAGCAACCACATTCTCAGCACCTGACTTATCCCGAATCTCCAAATCAAATTCTTGTAACAACAGGATCCAACGAATAAGCCTAGGGTTGGCTTCCTTTTTAGCCAACAAGTATTTCAGTGCTGCATGGTCAGTATAGACTATCACCTTAGAACCCACAAGATAGGCTCTAAATTTGTCTAAGGCGAAGACAACTGCAAGTAACTCTTTCTCAGTGGTAGCATAGTTAACTTGCGCATCATCCAACGTCTTACTGACATAGTAAACTGCATGTATCACCTTATCCTTCCTTTGCCCCAAAACAGCCCCAACTGCATAGTCACTGGCATCACACATTATCTCAAACGGCAATGTCCAACCAGGAGACTGGATAATAGGAGCTGAGATTAGAGCTTGTTTAATCCTGTCAAAAGACTTAACACACTCATCAGTAAACACAAATGGGGCATCCTTATGGAGAAGCTTAGTCATTGGTTGAGCAATCTTTGAAAAATCCTTAACAAAGCGGCGATAGAACCCCGCATGACCAAGGAAACTTCTAACACTTTTAACATTCACCGGGTACGGTAATTGCTCAACCACTTCCACTTTAGCTTTATCCACTTGGATGCCTCGTCCAGACACCAAATGACCAAGTACCACCCCTTCAGTTACCATGAAGTGGCACTTCTCCCAGTTTAAAACAAAATTGCTTTTCTCACAACGTTGCAAGACCTTAGTCAGATTAGCTAAACAACTATCAAAATCGGTCCATAAACACTGAAGTCATCCATGAAGACCTCCATAATAGACTCGATATAATCAGAAAAAATAGCCATCATACAACGTTGAAAGGTGGCAGGGGCATTACATAACCCAAAAGGCATTCTTCGGTAAGCAAAGACACCGTAAGGGCATGTGAAGGTAGTCTTTTCCTGATCGTCAGGATGAATGGGGATTTGAAAGAATCCCGAGTAGCCGTCTAGATAACAAAAATACTTATGACACGCTAGACGCTCTAACATTTGGTCAATATAGGGAAGAGGGAAGTGGTCTTTCCTAGTGGCTAAATTCAGCCTCCTATAATCAATACACATCCTCCACCCAATCACTAGTCTAGTAGATATGAGCTCGTTTTTCTCATTAGTGACGACCGTAGTCCCTCCCTTCTTAAGGACTACCTGAACAGGACTAACCCACTTGGAATCAGAAATAGCATATATGATTCCCGCATCTAACAATTTCTGCACCTCTTTTCTAACCACTTCTTGCATAGTGGGGTTCAAACGACGCTGACCCTGCCTACAAGGTTTATGGTCTTCTTCTAAGTAGATACGCTGCATACAAAAGTCAGGACTAATACCTTGTAAATCGTCAATGCTATAACCTATAGCCTTTTTGTGTCTTTTTAAAACTACCAACAAATCAGTGAGTTGGCTTTCAGATAGGCTAGCACTGACAATTACAGGTTTCATCTCATGGGAATCAAGGAAAACATACTGAAGATGAGAGGGGAGGGGTTTAAGTTCAGGTTTCTTCACCTCGGTAACCTTAGGGGGGTTACCTAAGCTGTAAACCTTTTTAACCTTGCAATTTTCTCCTGTGAGCAGTTTTTCCATCTCAACTACTTCTTCATTCCGTGAGCTTCCAGCTTCAGCAGTGCTGGAAATTAAGGCGATCTCTAGAGGATCCCTATTCAAACATAAAGAAAGACAGTCATCAATAGATAAATCACCAATATCGACTCTATGACATGTCTCTTCTAACATGGGGTGTTTCATGGCATTGTCTAAATTAAAAGTGATTGTATCATCCCCCACTTGTAATGTAAGTCTCCCATTCTTAACATCTATAACCGCCCCCGCAGTATGGAGGAATGGTCGTCCCAAGATGATAGGAATTTGGGTGTCCTCAGCCATATCTAAGACAACGAAGTCAAATGGTATGAAAAATTTCCCTACTCTAACCGGTACGTCTTCTAAAATCCCTAGAGGGTGTTTAATAGAACGGTCGGCCATTTGTAAGGTCATGGCTGTAACAGTAAGTTGACCCATATTAAGCTTTTTGCATATAGAAAATGGCATACCACTAACACTAGCCCCTAAATCACAAAGGGCTTTATCAATTGCTAAGCAACCTATATTACAAGGAATAGAAAAACTCCCTGGATCCTTTAGCTTTGGTGGTGATCTGGATTGCAACACAGCACTGCATTCCTCAGTGAATGCAACCGTCTCCACTTCATTAAAGGACCGCTTCCTTGTCAATATATCCTTCATGAACTTTTCATAAGCCGACACTTGAGTAATCAACTCGGTAAAAGGTACACTCACTTGCAGATTCTTGACCACTTCCATAAACCTCCCAAACTGTTTATCAAGCTTGTATTTATGTTGGCGGTGCGGAAAGGGAAGTGCAATGACAATTGGCTCGGCTTCTTTAGCTTTGGAAGATGAATTAGAAGCGTTATCATCCTGATCAAGGGTTGCTCGATCGAGCCGAGGGGTTGCTCGATCGAGTTCTTCTGTACTGTAGCTTTCAGAAATTTCCCGAGAAGAATTTGGGCAGATTTTCTGGGTTGCTCGATCGAGCAAGGGGGTGATGCTCGATCGAGCAACCTCTTTTTCAGCCCCTTTTTCGCCTTTTTTCGAACTTTGATCAGCAACTTCCAAGCTTTCATTGGTTTCATCCCTTATCATTTCAGGGCCTTTGTAATGGGTTCCACTCCTCAAAGTGATAGCATTGGCTTGTTCATGTGGAGGGTGTCCTTGAGGAGGAAGATTACCTGATTGTTTATGTGGATTTTGAATTGCCAATTGGGCAATTTGAGTATCAACCATCTTATTATGAGCTATTAACTGTGAGATTTGAGCATCTTGCTTTTGTTGTATCATAAGACTCTGCTGCAACATGGCTTTCAATTCCGTCATATCATTACTTGGAGGTGGTGGAGGTGGAGGTTGTTGAAAGTTTTGGCCTCCTTGATTGGAACGATTGAACTTACCTTGGAAATTGCGATTTGTGGGAAATAACTGATTACATCCCCTTAAAATTTAGGATTATAACAAAATTATATAATATGAATTGCAAGTCATAGATATGAAAACGATACAAATATAGAGAATATGAATTAAACCTTTGGTCCTTAGCAAAATCGGCCTAAGAACAGATATCAAAATAGATATCCTCCTAATTGTCTCACCCAAGATAGATTGAGATATGCCCTTCTCCTTTGCTAGAAAGATGATTAAAAGTTACTGTTAACTTTTTAGGTTTTGTGATTTGTGTGATGGAGGCACAAGAGAGTAGAACATTAGGTTAGAATTTTTCTCTTCCTCTCTTTGTATTTTACGGCACCCTTAGGTCAATTATGAGGAGATTTAGTCTCCTCAAATAACTACCCATTGACCCGAAAAACCCGAGTGTATCTGGACACTTTTTCCGGTCATTTTAGCTTCTAATATAATGTAATACATTATAATTGTCATTAGTCAAAGACCGACATTATAATACATCATTAATTATAAATATCCGTATATTTATAATTTTCCAATTAATTATAACGGTTTATGTTTAATTAGCTTACATTATATACAACAATTAAAGATAACATTTTATATTCAATTTACGAATTACAGTTAATTCGTCTCAGCTAAATTTATTTAATCATTATTAAATAATTATATCATCAT
>JAIUZE010026318.1:0-15383 GCA_022085475.1 Heliosperma pusillum | reverse complement strand
AATTTTAGAGAGAAGTAAACAAATTGCACAAAATGAAGTACTTAAAAAATGAACACAATTGCTCATTTTAAAGGCCATTTGGCCGGATCATGTAGTCCAAAATTGGACTCTTATTTTGTTCAATTTGATCACATGCATTATAGTTGAGTGTTGTAGAAAAGATGATGATTGTTTTCTACTTGTTATGTCACTTTCAAATGCTAACTAAAGAGTTACAACAAGAACAACAATCATCACCACCTAACTACTATGTAACCGGCCATCATGGCCTAGTTTGGTCCATATTGATTTTTGATATTTGTCTCACAAATACTTATTAATCATATGGTTAATTATCTTGTATAATTAAGTGTTAATTTGATCATATAACAATTATATGACTCAATTAAACAAATATTATGTACTTAACATTTTAAGTAATATTTTACCATTATATCAATATATAATGGGTCCCACAATGCTTAGTTAATTTATTTTACAACTCCTTGTAAATATAATTAACTAATTACCTCTATCTCAAACCTCAACTAATTTAGTAATTTAACGATTAATTACTAAGTTAAATCTTATTTAATCGTATTAAAATAATATATAAATTTATTAGTCAATTATCGCATAATTGAAAAATAACCTTAATCAAATTTGAGTTCTTAACTCAATTTCAAACAATTAACTCTCGTACATATCGAATATATGTAATGTACTAATTAGCTGTATCATATACAAATAATTAGTTACTATTTGGATTTCATCCTTTAGGTGTGACCGAAAGGGATCAGTTGCTCACCGCCGTCAAACGACAATAACGTCAAACTCTAGTCAGCCAACCGTTATTGATTTACGTTAATCAACTGACTAATCATATATATAGTCAATAAATATCCCAATTATATTCCTTAATAAGATTTATCATGTGGCACACTATTGTGGAGGACACCTACTCCAACACATATAACACATTTTTTTGCTATGTTTAAGATATAATGAGTCTGTTTCATGGTTACAACTTGGACATGCAAACTTTCCTTTTGTTTTCCATCCCGATAACATTGAATTCCCCGGAAAATCACTAATTGTCCATGTCAAGGCAGCATGTAACTTAAATGTTTCATTCCTAAACTTGTCTTTCGGACGTTTATCAGCATGCCATGTCATAGCTTGTGCAGTTTTTGAATTCATATATACTCTTTGTAGCCTAGGTGGTAGTGGAAAATGCCATAAAACCTTTGCGGGTATACGACGACTATTTGAAGAGTTTGAAGTCTTATTTGAAGAATTTGCTTCACATTTTTTCCATTTTGAGGCATGACATTTATAACACTCTTCAGCATTTTCGAACTCTTTCCAATATAGCATACAATCGTTAGGACACGCACATATTTTTTTATAATCAAGACCCAAATCCCTCACAATATTCTTAGCTTCAGTGAAGTTGACCGGAATTTTAGCTTCTGGAACCATGTCTCTTAACAATTGGAGGAGATCATTGAATGCCACATTACTAATGCCATGAAGTGTCTTGAACAAAAATAGTCGAATGATGAAAGACAGTTTTGAAAAATTCTTACAGCCCGGGAATAATTCATGTTGACCTTCTTCTAGCAACTTATAAAACTTTTTAGCTTCATCATTGGGACCATTTTGTACGTTAGTGGGACCTTCAAAACAACTTATAAATCTGTCGTCTAACAATGTGTTGGTATTGTCATTAAAATTTGCTTCTTCATCAAGGGTTTCAACTAGGGATTCAGTTGATAAAGGATCCTCTCCATGAAAGGACCAAACATAATAATTCTCAACAAAACCAAATGCTTTTAAATGATCATATACCTCATGTCTTCGTAACCAATATCGGTTTATACACCTCTTACATGGACATCTTATTTGACTCCCATGAACACCCTTAGAAAATGACACATTAAGGAACTCAATTACTTCATTTTCAAATTCAGGCAAACGTCTAGCTATATACATCCAACTTCTATCATTCCTCATCCTCTGAATTCTGGATTAAATAAGCACACATCATATACTTAAGCATGTTACTTGACGATGCAAGCTTTCACATATTCTACTACATTTAATTAAATCTATGAAATTAAAACTCCAAAGGCTAAATAAGACAAACAAAAAAAAATATTAATTATAAGTATAGCGGGTATCCCTTTATTAAAATGGGTTACGTAAATACCTGAAACTGGATGATAAGGAATCAAGGTAATTAGTAAATTCGCGGTGCTGAAAGCCTTAGATAGTCTAGCCCCTGTTGGCTAGCTTGTCTAGGTTGCTCCTCCGGTCACGCTGGAACAGATGAGGTTGAAATGGAACTGAACCATGAAAATGAACCCAGAAAAATAAAATAAGTTGCAGATAGAAAGAGAGAAAAAAAAGATGATTAATAAAAGATGACGACATCAATAAGTAGAAAAATGACCAAGTTATAGATTGCAGTTACCAATAGCTGCAAATGATGTAGCATTTTCAATACATTTTGTCATCGTGACTGCATTTACCCTTTTTCAGATTTTCATCTATGACGTAATATTACTAACTTAGTTACCTGCGAAATTTTTAACTTCTGTATTCAGGTGTTTATGAAACAAACATACGATTTTACAGAGGAAAAACAAGAGATTTTCAAAAGTCTCTCAAAATTGTCTCTGTTGTATGGATATCAGCTGCAGTTTGTGTCTTTGTAGCTGTTCACAGACATTCATGGCTGTGGCTTACTTATGTTTTCATGTGCAATTTAAATCGTTTCTTATACAATCTTTTTTTTTCCTTGTAAAATTTATCAACTTTTTAAAACTTGTTTCATTTTTAACCATTCGGCAGCACAATTCAAGTCACAATAAGAGTGATCAAATATATACACCAGGTAAAACGTCAGATAAATCGTCTCAAATAAAGTTGCGAAATAGACGGCCTTAATGTCTTACACCAATGTTACAAATAACCAATATTGAAAATTGTGTTGAGAGCCATATTAAGGGATAAAAGGTCTTAATTTGCAGGCATTCTTTGCAATTCCGCAAGTGTATCAATTACGTTTTATTTTGTTGCTTATACTCGTAAGTTCTTCATCGCAATTCCGCAAGTGTACTAATAATGCTAAAGTTCAGTGGTTAGACTTGATACAATTTCACCCCTATTCTAATAAAATTTTAACCCTAATATACCATATAAACGCCCTAAATTACTCAACAAAAAACATTGAAACAATCATATCAACAACAATATCATCATTTAGATGATTCTATCACTCTTGATATTCAATAGAAACACAAAATTAACAAGAATATGATACAGTTGAACTATAAAAAAAACAATAGAAGGGCAAGTTATATTCAATTTTACAGGTGAACCAGTTGTCACTGAAACTCATATCAGTCATGTTACAAAAACACCATTTGCAGGAAATCTCTTGGAACAGAGTTTTACACCAAGATGTTGCAAAAATTTGATCCACCAAAGACCCTCATACCCATACTACATATGGTAGCAGCTAAAATTCTTTTTTCATAGAAGTATTTTGGTGAAATAACCTAAGGTTCTACGATAATAATTATGTAAAACCGTCTTGCATAAATATTTTTGGTGTTCCAAAATTTCGATGAATTGACAAGAATGTACCTGGTCTTATGTGAACTCTAAATCCTGGGAATCCCGTTTGCCAACGACTGTAGGAAAGCCCAACTTCGCTTGCTTAGTTCGCTTGGTAGCAACTGAAAAAGAAAATGCCTTAACTAACAAGAACATGATCTTAATAGAAAGAAAACATTGATCGACATATCAGTATGTTGCTGCTAATGAAATCAAGATTCACTATCCTATAACATTTTTAAAATCAATGACATGTTGCATATTCAATTGCTTCACAATTCTAATTAATAAAAGAAACATGAATAAAAATGAGTCTTCAACAGACAGTCCAAGTACATATTCAAAACCCGAAAAACTGACAGTAAAACCACTAACCTGCTACAATCAACCAGTCAATTGAAATTGAAGTATCATACCTATCGAGAATCCCAATCAATTTACTGAATATGATTGCGTCGTCTTTATTAGAATCAAAGATGAAATTGAAATTGGATGAATATCAAAGCGAGGTTCATCACGCGTGAAATTGGATGAATATCTAATTAGAATCGAAGCATGAGAAATTTTTTTTATTGGATGAATATTTGAAGAACGGTGGATGATAGGGATGAATAATGAAGAAAGATGTAGGTTATCTGATTGTTGGTATTCCGAATAAGAAGAATGGCGCCTAACTTTCTTTTTCACAATTTTGGTAAGGCACTTAAATGAAAATGAAATTTTTTTAATAAGTCTTTCTTGCGACGGGATGATCCGTCGCAAGCTTGCGACGGGTCAAATTCCCCTCACAAAGAGCAAGTGGCAAGGCAAATGGGGGGATCTATTTGCACCCCACTTGCTCTTTGTGCGGGGGATTTGACTTGTCGCAAGCTTGCGACGGATCGGTCCGTCACAAATGAGAATTTGTGAAACATTTTAAAGGCCGAGTATACGGATCGAGTACGTATGTGACAAAATAAGTGTTGCTCAAGTGTTGCTACAAAATGCAACATTTGTGTAAAAATGTTGCACTTAAAGTAATATATTGCAACACTTATCTTAAAGTGATGCCTTATGTAGGTAATAAGCAACATTTTTAAATAAAGTGTTGCGTAATTAATTAAAAATTGCAACACAAGCCGAAAGTGTTGCACACGAAATGTTGCATTACGTCCACTTTTGTAGTAGTGACCGTTACCTTTATGCGTCTTTAAACGATTTCTAAGCCTTCCTCCACTAGATGGTAATCTTTGTCGGGGTCTAGAAAGTCTCCACCTAAACAAAGACGACAAAAGATGAATATAATTCACCTGTGAGAAAGACGGATAAATTGAAAAGCGAGAAAGACGGTAATTTTATTACAAATACGGATAGAGGAAGATGAGAGGGAAGGAATAAGACGAACCTTAGTGAATTTAAGCGAGTAACAAAGGAGTAGCGATGATTCTAAGATGGATCAAATATGGAGGCTAGGGATTTGGGGTTTCTTGGTGAGGAAGAAGAAGAAGATTGAATGAGGGAGTTAAGGTTGTGAGGGAGTATATGAAGGAGTAAGTGGAAAAATATGGGAAAAAGCCCATAAGCGTCTTAAGACGTAACTTACTCGGAATCTCGCGTAAAGTCCAAATACGAACTCGGAAATTCCAAATTAGACACTGAAAATTTAATTCTAAACTAAAACTAAATTTCGCTGAAAAGTATCCGTATAATATTTTTAAATTACAAATAGGGTACATTTGCGGGTGTTACAATCACCCCACCTTTTAAAAAGTTTCGTCCTCAAAACTTGAAAGTAGAAAACAAAAGTATCAAGGACAAGAATTGGTTTTAAGAATTAACAAGAAAGCTTTTACAAGGGAAACATTTATGAAACGAGGTTCTTCTCGAAAACGGTTTAAGGAGAATTTTCATAAGTGTGAAACTTTACTTACGGATCTCAAGAGTGCTCGTCGCGAACGAGAACTCTAATTATCCAGATCAAATCAAAGTCGAAATAGTGAAATCGAAAATCAAACAAGTGTTAGTAAGTGCAGGACTAGTCACCAGACGTCTCCAATAACAAGTCCAAGCATCCAACCAAACACAAAATCCAAATGTAAAAGGGAAAGAAATCTATTTTCTCCAAAACGAGGGTACACAAACCATCTTTAGACTTCTTTGAAACGTTAAACTAGAAATATAATATGGAAATTTGAAGGTTTTATCAAAGATAAAATCAAATAACAGGACATTACACGTACATAGAGCGACTCGCACAATTCACACACAATTCAGGGTAACAAAATATATACAAACCACGCAAAAACGAAACAAATTGAACTCTTTGGGATAGGAAGATCAAGATAAAGTCGGCAGGAAGATCTACAAGAATTCGACATTACTAACTCTACTAATAAACTAAATCGTCAAGAGAATGCAATTTACCCAATTTGCAACTCATCATTTTCAATCACCAGAAATCCTACAAAAATATTCCATAATCACGAGATTTCAAGCCAATAACCTAATTATTCAGATCCATTTAGTATCCACTAAAATCCATCGGCACAGTAGACTCTACAACTAACAACCCACATGTAGGATTCATTACGTACTCTTATCTTCTTAGTTTCATCAAAACTCTTACGAGAAACCACCAACAAAATATTTATCTAGGGAAACATTATCGCTAACAACCACAAGGTAAAGGAGACTTACCATGAAAATCCTTGATTCAATTTACTTCAAACTCATTATCCTAAATTTACAATGAACTTTCTCATCCTCGAGAGTCAAAACGCAATCCACGCAATAAAACATAATTATCTAAGATCCAACTAGCCTCATCCCAGATCTCACGACAAGGAAAAATCCACAATCCATTATCGATTATAATAATTCTTTAATACGCCATAACATCCTTAATTCGATCATTACTACGCTTGAAGCCTCAAATATAAATAGTCACATTAGCAAACTATGGTGGTTACTAATCCTCAAGATAAATGGGTTCACCATTCTAACTCTATAATCCATAACAACTGAGCACTCACTATACAAATCTTGCAACGAACATTTCTCAATCTCAAACTATGATTCCTTAAGAATAAAAGAGAATTACTAATTCCAAACCACAAATGACCAATCACTTGGCAATCAGACCACCATTCAAATTATCTAGTTCATCTAAACTCAAAATGAATCGATTTTCATTTATGAAAAACTCCTCAAACTATGGGTACCAACTCAATTACCCCAAAGCAAAGTCTCTTTTAGAATCCACCGATTAGAGACATCTAATTCCCAAATGATATCCCAAGCAACCGATATAATACTCAACAACAACGAATATCACCTCGCTCAACTTGATTCCCAAAATAGCACTACACTAGCAAGCTCAATAAATGAAGCCACCAAGAGAGTACAATACCACCAACAGATTCATCCTAAGGTTTAAATCCCAATCCTATTCATGTTCAAAATCAACACGAAGCTAGCTAACAACCCCAGCTATCTCACTAGAGGAAAGACAATGTCACCATGGAACTGGAAACGATAGGAAATTTCAAGGGAAACACGAACGCGATAAGATCGGACGAAAATTAGAGGGACGCTAGAGGCAGGGAGCCAAAAGCTAGATATTGGATAGATATAGCCATGAAGATAGCCAGGCAAAGGAAAAAATAAGAGAAAACATTTTCCTAGGAATCAGGTTTAGTAGGAACTTGTATGAAAGGAAATGGAAAGGAACAATGGTACGAGTAAAAGTTTAAAGTTTAATCCACAAAATTTCTCCTTTCAGACTCAAGGTGATAGCAAAACAACTCATCCCGATTACAAAGGTCTCTTACAAGGGACCATCGTACCATAAATCATCAAAGTAAGGTACACCTAGATTTAACAAATCGATTACAACCCAATTCATCCATCCCTTCATATAACACGGATTTCCAATTGCGGAATTGCAACTCAAGCATAGTAACATTCTCTCAACTCCAAAATTTGACACACTCCCAAAGGTTTCAAAACCGAAGAACTAATAAGGAATTCTCCATACTAATCTCTTTTCAACTCCTATGGCCCACAAGATAGAACACCGAACAGAACGTCATTATCAACATCATAAGGCATCACCGACATAGCCAATCTAATCAGATTCCACTCATGACCATAATCCTTAAGTAACATGGTTTAATCAATCACGACGACTTACTACCTCAACCAAGTCTCCGATACTATGATATAAGATCATATTTTTAAATCCCAAGAATTATAGCCAAGTACTTTTCCACCAAGCGTATACTCTAACACATACACTAGAATCCACAAAAAGTCACTTAGTCTCAAAAGCATTTTACACCTCAAGGTATCATCCAAATTAAATATTCTTACTTAGAACAACTAGCTCCAATTTAGATATGATCCTCAAGACACTCTAATATTATTAAACTCCTAAGTTCAAAAGATTAAATCACTAATGAGTGAAGAAGTCCTAGTCAACTCATTCAACCTTACACCATCAAATACCATGAACTATCTACACATTAGTCATGGCAAGAATTAAAATCATCAAACTTATCTTACTAACTTCCTTAGAGTTACAACCAATCATCAATATAGGGTGAATTTAGATCTACACCATTTTCCTCAAATCACAAATTCATTCTAACAAACACTAATATTCCACAAAATTCAAAGTTCTTCCGACCAAGTATAATATACCACAAACAAATGGGTATGACATCCACAAAAATGTTACAAGAGGAAGGTAGAAATACCAATAGTAAGATGGAGGAACTATCAAGAGTAATTTCCAAGAGGCAAACAAGTTGGAAGAGAAAGAAGCACCTAGATAGAAGGAAGAGAGTATAATAAAATAAGGACGAGAGAATTCATAGATGAGGAAGAAATACACTTCAATTAGGCTTGTCAATCTTCAAATCTTCAATAGAGGATACTTCTTCTAGGTAACACAACGATCCACCTTAAGACGTTAGATATAAATAAACATAACATCACTCAAAACAATCAACAAAAAAGTTAGAACCTAACAAACATCAAGTACACCAAAGACTACCAAGTAAAGTCCTTAATTTCTACCCATCTCTCATTTATTATTTCAAGGTCAAGTAGTTTAAGTTTAGGGTTCACGTATGTGCGTCGGGAGCGGTAAATCTTTGATACCAACTGTGACAACCCTCGCGAATGCGAAAATAAAACATAAAAAGCATGTGATTTATAAAGCGGAAAATACGGTAACCTTTATACATGCAAGATAGAAATACGAGGAATGTCAGTAATTACAAACCAAATATAAAATACTACAAGAGACGTAGTGGAGTGTAAACTACTAAGGCTTGTGAGTTTAAGAGAAGTTTAACTAAGTTTATTTAAACTGAAAACAAACACAGACAGAAATGGAGGCTGTTTTAGAGAGAGTGGTTTATATTAACTAAAGTTTAAAGGATATGGCTTAGAGAAACTCCCCTACAGCAAAGCACAAGAGAAGGAACTCAAAGACTAGTTTTGAGACAGGTTTAAAGTGTTACAGCAAAGCACAAACACCCTAGACTAGACTCAAACAGCAAGCAAGCTAATCACAGCAAGGCAAAGACTTAACTTGACTCACAAAGCAAGACACTGATCAGACACCTTGAAGATGTATCAGGCTTGACTCAAACTACAGCTCTTAGCACAAGTTTGAAAGATTTGAGGGATTTTTCAAAGTTAATTCATTCATAAAAAGTCTACCTTAAACATTACATAATACCCTCTTTATATAGGGAGGCTGATACAATGTGATCCCTTGGATGTAAAGTCCATCTAAGGGTCAGCTTTGAACTTGAACTACTACCAAAGCTAACTAATTAAGGACCTCACAAGAGGACGAGTTTAACAACTAACTGATACAGACACAAAGACACAAAAACAGACTGAACAAAAAGCAATAAAGCAGTTTTTGGAGTTTTCCTGAAATGGAAATCTGTTGTTCTTGTTGTCTTGCTGCTTTGCCTGGATGTTTTGTTGCTCCTTGGGACTCTCTACTCTTATTAGGACTTAGATAAGACCTGCCTTGGATGAGGACAAGTTGACTTAAACAAAAGGAAGCCACAATCTGACTTGTACCTTCTCTGCTTTAATGTTCATTGGACTCTAACTTGGGCTGCTTGTTACTTGAGTTTTTGCTAGACTTCAAAAGGGATTATCCTGGACAAACTTGTTGATTAGGGGGTTGGCTTGATGGTAGGCCATGGTGGGGGTGGCTGGGATGCTCTGGTGTACCTCCTTGGTGCTGGTTTTGCTGACTGGTCTGCCTGGTTCTGATTGACATTGTTTCTGTCTTGTGTGGGTAATGTGGACTGAGTTGGAACTTGGCATGGTTTGATGAGCTCTGGACTATCTTCCTCAATGACTTGGCTTGTCCTGGCTTGATTTTGGCTTGTCATGGCTGTTGGAGCCAGTGTCCTCCACAGTTAGTGCAATAACATAAATAAATCTCTGTAGGTTCACAGGGTATACTTTGTATTGTAATCAATTGATTAACGTTTATCGATAACGGTTGGCTTGCTAGATAAGTTTGACGTTATTGTCATACAGATGGCGGTGATCAACTGGTCCCTAAAAGTCACACCTAAAGGATGTGTTTGAGAGATGTGATTATTTGAGAAAATAATCATATTGATGCCCTATTATATGACTAAAAGGTTAGTCCGTGTATTTGACTAAAAGGTTAGTCAATGTGATGATGCAACGATTATTTAATAACGATTAAATATAAAGTTAGCTGAGACGAATTAACTGTAATTCGTAAATTGAATATAAAATGTTATATTTAATTGTTGTATATAATGTAAGATAATTAAACATAAACCGTTATAATTAATTGGCAAATTATAAATATACGGATATTTATAATTAATGATGTATTATAATGTCGGTCCTTGACAAATGACGATTATAATATATTACATTATATTAGAAGCTAAAATGACCGAAACAAAGTGTCCAGATACACTGGGTTTTTCCGGTAAATGGGTAGTTATTTGAGAAGACTAAATCTCCTCATATAAGAAAAGGGAGCCGTGAGATTGAGGGTTAGAGGAGATTTTTCTAACCTAATTTCTACACTCACTTGTGCCTCCGTGCCTCCATCACACAAAAACACAAAAACCTAAAAAGTTAACAGTAACTTTTAATTATCTTTCAAGCAAAGGAGAAGGGCATTTATTTCTCGATCAATCTTGGGTGAGACGATTAGGAGGATATCTACTTTGATATCTGTTCTTAGGCCGAATTTTGCTAGGACCAAAGGTTAAATTCGATTTCTCTATTTTTTATATCATTTTCATATTAATGACTTGCAATTCATATTCTATAATTTTGTTATAATCCTAATTTTTAAGGGGATGTAAACAGTTATTTCCCACAAGTGGTATCAGAGCTTTTGGCTACAAAATTATATTATATGTTTTTCATTATATGAAATATAAATTTGAGAAAAAAAAAAAAAAAATTGATACGGCTGTTTTTTTTATGGGGCCGTGTGATTTTTTTTTTGGTTTTGTTTTTTCCATTGTTGATTTATTGATATTGTTATTTTAAAAGGTTAAAATTCAATATAATAAATTTGTACTTGTTTTAATTAATAAGGATTAGATTAAAATAAGATGGAATTGTTTTGATTTTTGTTGTTGCTGTTGTTTTCGGACTCATTGTTTTAAATTGATAATTTTTGAAAAATGATTCAATTTTAATGATGTTCAAAGCGATTGTGATTAAATGAATATATGGATAATCGATTTAATCATGATTTAGATGTTCATTTTAAAAGGTTAAATTGAATAATCTAGTTTGAATCAATATTTAATAACGATTAGATATTGAATTTTGTACCGATCTAGCAATATTGACAAAACCAAATTTTAAACAGTTCGTGCTGCAACTGTACTGCTACTGTTCAATAAAAATTTTTTTTTTTTTGTTTCTGTTTTTTTTTATGTTTGCAGCAGTTTTTTTATTTTTATTTTATTTGTTTCGGTTTTTGTTAAACCGTGAGAAAATAAAGAAAAAAAATTTTTGGCACTGGTACTGTTCGCGTGGACAGTGAACAGTGCGGGAAAAAAAAAAAAAAAAAATTTTGTGTGTTTTTTTTTTGGGCATTATAAAGATAATGTTTGTTTGTTATTGTGAAAAGGTTCACAATAATGATACCCGATTATTTTAAAAAGGTTTAAAATAAAATGGATTATGGAAGATTAAAATTGTTGTGGGCAATTAAGGACTTGTCACATAATTTTGATCGTATATAATGGTGGTTTGGATAAATTACTCTACATAATTACAGAATTATGTCTTGAAGAATTAATTTATATAGTTGATGCATTTTATTTTTGTCGAATGAATGAATGAATGAATTTTTATTTACGTATTTTTGCAATTGGTTGAAAAATGTAATACCTAGTGTGGCCTTAGTTAATCATGTTTTCGTAATGATGGAAACATGGTTTGGATGTATTTATGAGATCTCGAATCTCCTTTTATTTCTTTTAATTATGTTTTTGGAATTAGAATGTAAATAGGTTTATTTTGTAATTTTGAAAATGTAATTTAAGAAGACTAAAGACGGAGATCGGATGCTCACTCCCGCTTCATGGACCAAGATGGAACATCAAGTCAAGCTTCTCGGGTCCATAAGGATGGATTCCAAACTTGTATTTACTGTTCATTTTGGTAGATAGGCCACACTAGGACCGTTGTAATAGTTTACGTATTTTTTCATTCTTATGTTTTTCATTCACATGTTATATAATTGCATCATATTCCGCCTAAACCAAACCACCTAAATTGCATGAAAAATGATTCATATAGTTTGAATTTTCATCTTAGACATACAGATGTCACTCGTTCATAGGGCCATCACCTTAGTCTAAATCATTCACGAAATGCTAGAAATTTGTTCACTTAAAATGAATTAAATTTAAGATGATGGGATCTTCCTCTAAAATGAAAATTGAGATTAGTCTTTATAGGAAAAACTACTATGAACCCCTTCTTCGTCGGAAGTCATAATATGACCCCTTCTACGTTGGGTAAGTAGTGAGTGTTGACCTATTTTACCTCAACATTGTAGTCCGAGTAATATCTCGGGATTATAATGGACTAAAGATAGAATTTACAGAAATTTATCGACCAGAATTCTAAAGGTAGAATTAGCCAAGAGGTTGGCTTATCAATTTACAGAAATTGAGTCTTGGGATCATTTATATAATTCTTGAGGGAGGTCAATTGTATAAATGCATGAGTCATCGCATTAAACAGTTTTTGCATTAAGACTTAATTTTAAAACGATGAAACTTATCATAATTTTTCTTCTTTTCACAGTTTCTTGAATCCGTTATATAAAGATATAACTGCTAAAAATAACAAATGGCTGGACGTACAGACGACCCAATGCCAAGTGCTACACTCGCTCGCGAGTCCTGGCTAAAGATCTTTATGGACAACATGAATCAGTCCACGCGACTGAAGAATGATGGGTCCAACTTTGCGGACTGGGAGGCGGCATTACGGAATGCTGCCATTGCTAACGGTAAGCTCAAGTACTTGACTGAGCCACTACCGACTAACCCAGGCCCCAATGCAGGAGCAAATGAATCACTTGCTTATAGTGATTTCGTAATGGAGGCGGGTGCGATAAAGAACGTACTCATCTTTGCAATGGAATCCAATTTGCAGAGGCGATTCATAGCCCAGGGTGCAAACAAGATTTTCACCACTCTCTCTAACGAGTTCTCGAAAGCTCCGGGGATCGTTAGCTATGAGTATACCTGTCGCTTCTTTGAAGCGAAACTCCAGAAGGGCCAAGCGGTTAGCCCAAACATTCTTGACATGATTGAGAATGTTGAGAAACTGGAGGCACTTGGTTGCAAAATCGATGAGAAGAACGTCATAGACCGCGTTCTTCATTCACTTCATGATGGTTTTGCCCTTTTCAGGGCAAATTACTATATGAATGATATGAAGAAGAGTCTTCATCCGCTCCACTCACTCATTGTACAGACAGAGAGTAATCTAAAATTGAGTGGGAGCTCGAAGCAGGACGTTCTCATGATTAGCAACAAGGGTAGAGGTAAGGGCAAGGCTCAGGCCAACCTAGCTGCAGGGAAGCCGAAGTTCAAAAAGCCAGGGCAAGACAAGAGTGGGCCTGGTGAGACTAGCGGTAGCTCACAAGGCAAGACAAAGAGCGATGAAGGTAACGTGGAGTGCCACCACTGCCACAAGTTTGGGCATTGGAGGAGGAACTGACTCGTGTACCGTGAGGACATAAAAGCAGGCCGCGTCTCTCCTGTTGGTATGTCTTCTTCTTTTATTCATATGATTGAGATCAACCATGCAAGTTTCGGAACTTGGGTATTAGATACTGGTTGTGGTTCTCATCTGTGTAATCATTTGCAGGGCCTAAGAAGCATCACAACTCTCGCAAAGGGTGATGTGGAGCTGCGAGTGGGGAATGGAGCTAGAGTTGCTGCCGTTTCAGTGGGAACATATGTAATCCAACTCCCTAGTGGTTTTGAGTTATTGCTGAATAATTGTTACTATGTACCCAGTTTGTCGAAAAACATTATATCAGTTTCCGTACTTGATAAGGACGGATTTTCGTTTGTAATAAAGGATAATAGCTGTATTTTCTCTTTAAACGATATGATTTATGGTAAAGCTATTTCCATGAATGGAATATATGTTTTAGATCAAACCACAGATATAATGCATGTGAGTAATAAGAAAGCAAAGGTTGGTGACAAAGATCACACCTATCTATGGCATTGCCGTATGGGACACATAAATGAAAAACGCGTGAAAAAGCTCATTGATAATGGGACTATCTCCCCATTTGACTATGAATCTTTTGGCACGTGTGAATCATGTCCCATAGGCAAAATGACTCGAATTTCCTTCAAAGGTGTTGGAATGCGCGCTGCTGACCTATTAGGACTCATACATACTGATGTGTGTGTGGACCTATGTCAATCAACGCTAGAGATGGCTATAGATATTTTATCACTTTCACGGACGATTTGAGTAGATATGGATATGTCTACTTAATGAAGCACAAAAGTGAGTCCTTTGATAAGTTCAAGGAATACCAAAATAAGGTTGAAAACCAGCTGGGTAGAAAGATTAAAGCACTACGTTCAGATCGTGGTGGCGAATATCTTTCGAATGAGTTTGATCAACACATTAAAAACTGTGGTGTAGTACTACAGTTAACTCCACCTGGAACACCTCAATTAAATGGTGTGTCCGAACGGAGAATCCGAACATCTCTGAGATATGGTTCGCTTTCCATGTTACAGTACATCCGACGGTAGTTACCTGATTCATTGTGGGGCTATGCTCTTTTGCCAGCTGCTCTTATACTTAACCGAAGTCCGTCTAAAGCTGTTGACAAGACTCCATTTGAAATGTGGAAGGGAACAGTCCCTACCTTGTCCTTTATTCGGGTTTGGGGCTGCGAGGCTTATGTCAAGTGGAGACACGAGGATAAGCTCGGCCCGCGATCGGTCAAGACATACTTTCTTGGTTATCCAAAAGGAATGTTTGGTCATTACTTCTATTCGCCTACCGAACAACGAGTTTTTGTTGCGGCTAGTGCAAAGTTCTTAGAGAAAGAGTTTCTCGAGAATAAGTCAAGTAATAGAACCTTCGATCTGTCGGAGATTCAAGGACCATCAACCGAGCAACCAATGGAGGAAGAGGTTCCTTCAACTTCTGCTACGGTTAACATCCCTATGGAACCTAGGAGGTCGGGTAGAGTCTCCATT
>JAIUZE010026316.1:0-13232 GCA_022085475.1 Heliosperma pusillum | reverse complement strand
CCAGGATCTCGGAATATAACGTGTTCCGATTCGACATGCGATAAAACGTTTCGCATCCAAGACTCGGGCTTACAATATATATTCCGAGTACCCCAAATTCGGTAGATCAATTCACGAAAGAGGCGGAAATACAGCTCAAGCCTCATTACAAGCGGTACGCTACATGCAAATAACACCACCTCGCAAGTATACAACATTTGACGGCCGGGTCGAACAACGCATAGCGTTCAACTCCCAACAACGTCGTCATATGCCCACTACACATGCAATTAAGCAGTAGGATACCTCTCCGTTCCGACATTCCAGCCTTACGAACGGGAAAGTAGCCAAGGGAATGAGAATACATAGCACAATACAAAATAGTGCTCAAACCGACTCATTTGTAAAAACCGACTCAAAGTGGAAACATATCGAAAACCGTCACCAAACATGTGATACATGCGAAAGAGATATCATATATTCAAAACATGAATATTATAAGACATTACGTAAAATTATACGATAAACCGATCATGCGAACTGATATAAATTACGAGTTTTAGAAGTTGAAGGAAAAATATACAGCCGTGTTCCAGGCCGGGCTGGAGACCGGCGGCCGGTTGGCCGGCTCAGAACACAGGCAAAAACTCAAAAACAGAGGAAAAGGGGTCTGGGCCGGTCAGTCGACCGGCGGCCGGTCGACCGGCACAGCCAATCATACCCAATGCCAAACTTCAACACTGATGTGTTCCAGGCCGGTGGGTTGACCGGTGGCCGGTTGGCCGGCCTGGAGCACTTCTTATACAAAAATCCCATTTTTCAAAAGAGTTTCTGATGTGTTCCCAGCCGGTGGTCAGACCGGCGGCCGGTCGACCGGCTGGGAGCACTTCTTCACCCGAGAGCTTCCAAAGCTCAACCAAATCATTTCCAAATCATTTCAATTCTCATATATACTTCAAATAATCATCAACACTCAATATAATTCATCATCATTCATCATATAACATCATTTACTAATCATAGCATGGTTTCTAAACTTCCTAATCGTAATCTAATACGATTTTCTAGCATATAAACATGTAAAACACGTAAGTAATACCGAGTAACCCTTCACCGTTACCTTTTAGCGTCTCTAATGATCGTCAAGCTCCTCTTCTATAAGGAAATAGTCTTTGTCGGGATCTTGGAGGTCGCCACCTACAATTAGATCGCAAAAAGATGAATAAAGTTCATCTTGAGAAAGACGGAATGCTTAAAAAGCGAGAAAGACGATAATTTTATTATCAATACGGATAGAGGAAGATTAGGGAAGAATAATAAGACGAACTTACGCGAATTCTATCGAGTAATGAAGAAGTTACGATCAATCAAAGATCGATATTCAAAGAAGGAAAAGTTGCTTAAGGAAGAAGAAAGAAAATGTGTTTGATTTTTGTGTGGAAATGAAATATTAGGTTAAGGAGGGAGTTGAGTGAGTTGTGTAGGAAAAGTCAAAGACGATTTCCAAAGTCCAGAAAAGTCAAACTAGGCTGAAGACGGCTTTTTCATGGAATCTCGCAGAAATTCCAAATACGAACTCGGAAATTCTAAATTCGACTCGGAACTTAAAAATTATAAATTATAACTTAAAATTGCTGAAAAGGTTTCGTAAAATATTTCTACTAGAAAAATAGGGTACATTTCCGGGTGTTACACTCCTCCTCAAGCTCAAGGTCGCTTATGTAGCCGTTGTAGACAACCACATCACCCCGGTGTGGCATGTTACAACCGACCTTATATTTGCTTCTTTTGCCAAAAGAGTGGTCACCGTTATGATGATTGCCCCGATCGTAAGTTGCCCCCTCCAATTGCAAAACCTAAGGGTTCTATCTTCGTTCTGAGCCGAGCCGAAGCCGATGCTCATCCGGAGATAATTACGGGTATGTTCTCAATCTTAGAGCAACTGTGTCTTATTCTATTTGATACCGGTGCTTCTATGTCCTTTGTGTCTTCGACTTATGCTAATAAATTAACAATCGAGCCTACTTCTAGTGAGGATACTCCCATATCCTTACCATCCGGAGAAATTATCTCTTGTTCTACTCTTTATCCTAATGTTCCAATATCTATTTCGGGTACTATCTTTACCGCTAATCTCCTTAAGTTTCCTCTAGGAGAGTTCGTTGTAATGCTAGGTATTGATTGGTTAGCGTTATACCATACTAGATTCGAGTGTAGAGATCAAAAGATTTATTTAAAGAGTCCTTTAGGAGTTAGAATAACCTATAAGGGATCTCATCCCCGAAAGGGTGTGTCTTTGATTTCCGCAATGAAATTGGTGAGTATGCTAAGAAAGGGTCACCAAGCATACTTGTGTTTTGTGACTTCTACAACTACCTCCTTGCCAAAGATTGAAGATGTGCCTATAGTTCGTGAATTTGTTGATGTATTCCCCGAAGACTTGCCCGGGATTCCTCCCGAGCGTGATGTTGAGTTTTCTATTGATCTTGTACCTGGATCCGGACCCATAGCCAAACCTCCTTACCGTATGGCTCCAACCGAGTTGAAAGAGTTAAGGAAGCAACTTGATGATATGATTGAGAAAGGTTTCATTCGACCAAGTGCCTCGCCTTGTGGTGCTCCCGTTCTTTTTGTGAAGAAGAAAGATGGTTCCATGAGGCTTTGTATTGATTACCGTGAGTTGAACTGGATTACAATCAAGAATAGGTATCCTTTGCCAAGAATTGAAGACTTGTTTGATCAACTAAAGGGTGCTTCTACTTTTTCCAAGATTGATTTGAGATCCGGATATCACCAAATTCCCGTTCGTGATGCCAATATTCCAAAGACCGCTTTTAGTACAAGATATGGTCACTTTGAGTTCAAGGTGATGCCATTTGGTTTGACTAATGCTCCCGCTATTTTTATGGATCAAATGAACCGCACATTTAGTGAGTACCTTGACAAGTGTGTGGTGGTGTTCATTGACGATATCCTTATTTTCTCCAAGACCGAAGAAGAGCATGCTATTCATCTAAGGACTATTTTGGGTGTTCTTCGTCGTCAAAAGTGGTTTGCCAAATTCTTCAAGTGTGAATTTTGGTTACCTAAAGTGTCCTTTCTTGGGCATGTAATTTCTAAAGAAGGTGTAATGGTGGATCCTTCTAAAATTGAGGCCGTTGTTGATTGGAAGAGTCCGACCGATGTTAGAGAAGTTCGAAGTTTTCTTGGTTTAGCTGGTTATTACCGTAGATTTGTCAAGGATTTCTCAAAGCTTGCTAGACCAATGACCCAATTGTTGAAGAAAGAAACCAAGTTCGTTTGGAATGAAGCTTGAAAAGCCGCTTTTCAAGAGTTATAGAAAAGGTTGACTACCACCCCGGTGTTGACTTTACCTGAAGATGGTGTAGACTTTGATGTTTATTGTGATGCTTCCAAGATGGGATTGGGTTGTGTACTTATGCAAAGTAGGAAAGTGGTGGCTTATGCTTCGAGACAGTTGAGAGTTCATGAAGTGAACTATCCTACTCATGATTTCGAATTAGCCGCCGTTGTTCATGCCTTGAAAGTGTGGCGACACTATCTTATTGGTGTTCATTGTCGCATATTCACCGATCACAAGAGTTTGAAGTACATATTTACTCAAAAGGAGTTGAATATGAGACAAAGAAGATGGTTGGAATTGGTGAATGATTATGATTTTGAGTTGTTGTACCATGAAGGGAAGGCTAATGTTGTTGCCGATGCTCTTAGTAGGAAATCTTCTCATTCCTTGAATGATATGTCGGCATTACCCGTTGATCTTTGTATTGAGTTTCGAAAGTTGAAGTTGGAATTCGTGGAACGTGGATTTGATTATGTTGGTGCTATGACTGCCGAACCTGTTTTTCTCCGTGAGATCCGCGAAAGCCAAGTTGATGATCCTACCTACAAGTCTATTCAAGCCAAGCTTCTTGAAGGAAAAGCTAAAGACTTCAAGTTTGATGACAAAGGTGTTCTTTGACTCCATGACCGTTTGTTTGTGCCTAATGCTCTTGACTTGAGAAAGCGAGTTCTTGATGAAGCTCACCCTTTCTCCTTTTTCTATTCACCCCGGAGGTGATAAGATGTATAAAGACTTGAAGCTACAATTTTGGTGGCCGAATTTGAAAGGCGATGTTGTGTCTTATGTTGGAAGATGTCTTACTTGCCAACAAGTGAAATTCGAACACAAGAGGCCCGGTGGATTGCTACAACCTTTGGATATTCCACTATGGAAGTGGGAATCTATTTCTATGGATTTTGTTATGGCTTTGCCAAGGACCGTTGGATGTAAAGATGCCGTTTGGGTTATTGTTGATCGTTTGACCAAGTGTGCCAAATTCATTCCGATCAAAGAGACTTGGAGTTTAGATCAACTAGCGAAAGCCTATGTTGATGAGATTGTTAGATACCATGGTGTTCCCAAGGAAATCATATCCGACCGAGATCCGAGGTTTTGTTCGGGATTTTGGAAAGCTTTGAAAGAAGCCATGGGTAGTAAACTGTTGATGAGTACCGCATTTCATGCCGCTACCGATGGTCAGACCGAGAGGACTATTCAGACTTTAGAAGACTTGCTTAGGGCTTGTGCACTCGACTTCCAATCTAGTTGGGAAAAGAGTGTACCGTTGGTGGAGTTTTCGTACAACAATAGTTATCATGCCTCGATCAAGATGGCTCCTTATGAAGCTCTTTATGGAAGAAAATGTCGAAGTCCTATATGTTGGAATCAATTGAGTGATGTTCGTGACTTAGGCCCCGATGTTCTTGTTGAAAACATTGATCATGTGAAGGTCATTCGTGATAGAATGAAAGCCGCTCAAGACCGGCAAAAATCTTATGCCGATGTCCGAAGAAGACCGTTAGAATTTGAAGTTGGAGATAAGGTATTCTTGAAAGTATCTCCGATGAAGGGTGTTAAAAGGTTTGGTGTAAAGGGTAAATTGAGCCCGAAATACATTGGACCCTTTGATATTGTGAAAAGGATTGGTGCCGTTGCTTACAAGTTGGACTTGCTCCCGAATTTGGCTAAAGTTCAAGATGTATTCCATGTTTCTCAATTGAGAAAGTACGTTAGTGATCCAAGCCATGTCTTTCAAGCGGAAATGCCCGAGCTTGAACCGAATTTGTCCTTTGAAGAGAAGCCGATCCGCATCCTAGATCGCCAGGATAAGAAGTTGAGAAGTAAAGTGGTTCCTTTAGTGAAAATCTTGTGGAGATGTGCTAATGTTGAAGAAGATACGTGGGAAACGGAAGCTTCTATGCGTAGTAAATATCCAAGCCTGTTCGATTAAGGTATCTTTCTTTCGCTCAAGTTTCGAGGGCGAAACTTTTTAAAAGGTGGGGTGATTCTAACACCCGCAAATGTACCCTATTTTTATATTAAAAATTTTATACGGATACTTTTCAGCGAATTTTAGTTTTAGTCTAGAATTAAATTTCCAGTATCTAATTTATAATTTTCGACTTCGGTTTTGAACTTTACGCGAGATTTCGAGTAAGTTACGTCTTAAGACGCTTTTGGGCTTTTCCCATATGTTTTCCACTTACTCCCTCTTATACTCCCTTAACCCTAAACTGCCTCACACTCAACATCTTCTTCTTCCTCACCAAGTAACTACCAAAACCCTAACCTCCATACTTGCTCAAGCTAAATATCGTCACTACTCCTTCATTTCTCGCTCAAATTCACTAAAGTTCGTCTTATTCTTTCCCTCTCATCGTCCTCTATCTTAATTGGTAATAAAATTACCGTCTTTCTCGCTTTTCAATTTATCCGTCTTTCTCAAAGGTCAATTATATTCATCTTTTATTGTCTAATTGTAGGTGGTGACCTTCAAGACCCCGACAAAGACTACTACTTTGTAGAGGAGGACATCGACGACGATTGAAGACGCAAAAAGGTAACGGTGAAGGGTTACTCGATATCATTTACGTGTTTTAATGTGTTTTCAATGTTAGTAATCGTATTTAGAATAGGATATTGTGTTGTTGATGATGATTGTTGATAGTTGATGATTGTTGATGATGGTTATTGATTATTGATAGTTGATAGAAGTTATTTTTGATAATTGAAAATGGAAGATGGAAGTGTTGTTGTTTCTCGGGTAGAAGTGTTCCCAGCCGGGTGCTCAGCCGCCAGTCTGCCGACCGGCTGGGGACGCATCAGAAGTGAAAGTTGTTATTTATGTTGTGTTGTTCTCAGCCGGGTGCCCGGCCGCCGGTCCCCCTGACCGGCTGGCACCCTGCTGGAGTTATTGTCTTTTATTTTCTTAAATCTTAATTTATAATAGTTCGCATGGTTCGTTTATCGTATAAATTTACGTAATGACTTTAAATATTAATGTTTCGAATATATTATATTCCATTCGCTTGTATCGTATGTTTTGTGACGGTTTTTCATATATCCCACTTTGAGTCGGTTTTACACATGTTATGGTTTGACTACTATTTTTTATGTGCTTTGTACTCTCATTCCCCTGGCTACCTCCACGTTCGTAAGGCAGGAATGTCGGAACGGGGAGTGTATCCTTACTGCTTAATTGCATGTGTTAGTGAGCATATGACAACGTTGTTGGGAGGCGAACGCTTTGCGTTGGTCGACCCGACCGTCAAATGTTGTATACTTGCGAGGTGGTGTCATTGCATGTAGCGTACCGCTTGTTATGATGCTTGTGCCCTTTTTCGCCTCTTTCGTGAAGGTTGACCGAATTTGGGGTACTCGGCGTCTATGATTGACCGAGTCTTGGATGCGAAATGTTTATCACATGTCGAATCGGAAAATGTTATTCCGAGATTCTGGCCAGATTTAGACTAGGACCGTATTATTATCGTCGTCCTACCGGGAGGAAGTTAGTCTACATATACGAAATGTATTGAATCGTGTATGCAATCAGGGAAATGTTTATCCCGTGGATGCGATTTTAATCATACTTGCCATGTACATGGTGCTAGTGCGTGTCATTTACCGTGAGAGATGTTGTCAACGTATTGTACGTTTGAATGGATGATTATATGATTGTTTATTTGTTATCATTAGATGACTTGGCATGGTTTGTTTGTCGAGTCTCAATCTTATTAAACTTATGCCGCTAACGGTGAGATGCAAGCCCTAGTGAATGTATGGTTGCCTAAGAGTGTCTTTCCCGAGTCTATCTATAATATGATGGTTACGGTTTTGTACTTCATGTACTTATATCTTCATATATGTTGAATTGCCTATGTATCTTTCTCGTATTTCACACGTATATTTATATATGCATGCTTCTACTTTCGTATTACCGTTTAAGTATGTTAATTGTGATATGGCTGGGAGAACCCGGAGTTACTCCCCACTGACTGTGGCGTTCATGTTTTTCATGGATAAACAGGTTGCTTGATTGAATGGCTTTTTGCTTGTGGTATTTTGGGTTCAGGTGTGAGCTAGCGGGCGTTGGCCTGGATGAATCACCTCTAGACGTTGTTTAGCTAGTTTGCTAATCACTTTTATATTGGATAACATTTTGAGAGACTTCGTCTCTTTGTATTATATTCTATTTTAGTTTGTAATTATTTGACATTCCTCGTATTTTCTATTTGCAAGTAAAAAGTTTTAAAAACACCGTATTTTCTGCTATATAAATCGCATGTTTGTTATGTTTTATTTCCGCATTCGCGAGGGTTGTCACATTTCAGTCCGTTATGAGTTCATAATCGGATTCTACGTGACAATCCAAGTGAGTCGACCCGATATGAAATTTTGACCTTCTATTATTCATTTTCTCTAAACAAACTCATTAAACCTCCTTCTCCCTCTTCATTTTTCAGCAACTTCCTCTTCTTCCTCATACACCAAACCACCATTAAAACTCCATCACTTTATAATCTTAAGACGGATGCCATTTCTCCGTCTCTCAACGAAACTTGACGATTTTTATATCATTCTTCTCCTCTCAGCCTCCTCTTCATTTTTATACCATAAAATATCCAAAACCCATTTTCTAGATCTAAACTTAAGACGGACATAACTTCTTCGTTTCTTAACCAAATTCAAATCCGTTTAATGTTTTGGAATCCTCTCACCGTCCTCTTTCTTTCTAGCCACTAAAAGATCGAAACTTTTAACCTTCTTCTAAGACCAATTTCCAGAAATTTCGGTTTGGACTACTACTATGTTATTTAGCGATAAAAGGGTGGACTTTGAAGATTTTGGGTCAAGGAATTCATGTGGGTTGATGGTTAACTCGGGCAATGAAGATTTGAAGTGCTAATCGAGGTAACGGTGATGGGTTACTCGGTATCAAATCTTTATGTGTTTCTTATGTGTTTTAGGATAGTAATTATGATAAAGATAAGTGCTTTGTTAGTTAGTGTCATGAATTCATGTTCTTACATGTTAATATTGAAATTGGGTAAAGTTGTTGCGTTATGCCTTGTTGATGATGAAATGAATTTGTACCAATGTTTATGGTTGCTTCATGCTATTTAAGTTATTGTATGAAGTTTATTATATGTATTGATATGCTTTAGTAAGATGAAACTAGAGACACCCGTATCGGCAGAAATGGGTCTGTACCGGAACAGGACAGAACCCAGTGGCTATGAAATTTTGACAGATTGATTGGCTTCAAAAAATTAAGTGGTTTAGGCTTTTGAATTTCTCGATTTGGAGTTCGTATGAAGAAACGGCGTCCGTTGTACTATTTGGTTCTTTTGAATGATTATAACATATGAAAATGAATTGTTTATATTATTATGCTTATTCTGTCGACCTAGCTACCATTAGCTTCATTCATATGTTTATGTACGTATATATTACCGTCACATGTCTAATTATCGGTTTCAAAGTATGATTTGACCATGTTTCACATGTTTATCATTATATTGCATTTTCTATGTTTGTAATCATATGTCTTTGTCAAATGAGTCTTGTATACCTTGAGTAATCCGATCGAGTCTTGTTTGTTGGATGATTTGAACTCTCATTTCCCGGCTAAACCTTCATACTCGTCAGACTAGAATGTCGGAGCGATGGGGTGTATCCTTGATGCTTGTATGCATGTTTTAGTGGGGATTTGACGATGTTGTTACACTACAAGAAAAAATCTAAATAGCGACGGACGATTCCGTCGCTAATACGCTTAATTCTGTCGCAAAAAGGCATTTGCGACGGAATTTCCTTCACAAGTACTGCGTAGCAAATTTTCGTCGCAAAAGGTACATTCTGCGCGTGAATTCATCTCGCGCGATTTTTTTCACCGCATGTTTTTCCGCTTCAATTCATAAGTCACATATTCAATATAAGAAGCGAGAGATTCTATATAAACATAAGAAATGTGCTGTTTTTTTCAGATGTGGGATGAATTTGCGACGGAAATTCCGTCGCAAATACTTTAATCCGTCGCAAATATATTTTCCCGCGTGAGCCAAGAATTCCGCGCTAAAAAAATTTATTTGCAACAGAATTTCCGTCGCAAAATCCGTCGCAAAATGATGTATTGCGACAAAATGCAATCCGTCGCAAAAAAATCCCTCGCAAACCACCAAAAACTCCGTCGCAAAGTCAATTTTGGGACGGATTTGAATTCCGTCGCAACAAATCCGTCGCAAAATGCCTTTTTTGTTGTAGTGTTAGGAGGTGAACGCAATGCGTTGATCGACCTGGCCGTCAAATTTTGTATCCTTGCGAGGTGGTGTCATTGCATGTAGCGTATTTGCTTGTATTTGATTCTTGTGCTCTTTCCCCCTCTTTCGAGTAGTTTGACCGAATTTGGGGTACTCGGCTTCTGTGTTTGACCGAGTCTTGGATGCGAAACGTTTATCACATGTCGAATTCGAACACGTTTATTCCGAGAGTCTGACCAGGTTTAGACTAGGACCGTATTATTATCTTCGTCCTACCAGGAGGAAATGAGTCTTTCATATACGAAATGTTTATCGTGTATGGGTTCAGGGAAATGTTTATCCCGTGGACGTGTGAATCTTTCACATACGTAATGTTTATCGTGTATGGTTCAGGGAAATGTTTATCCCGTGGACGTGTTGATCATACTTGCTATGTACATGGTGCTAGTGCGTGTCATTTACCGTGAGAGTGGGTCAGCTTATGTTTGATCATTTGATAGATTGTATACTTGATTGATTGGATGCCTATGATTGGTTTGTATGTCGAGTCCCAAACCTTCTCAAGCATATGTCGCTAATGGTGAGATACAAGCCCTTAGTATTCTATATGGTTGCCAAGGGGAGTCTTCCCCGAGTCTTGTATTGCATGATGATGATGGATGATGGTTTCCTTTACTTGTACATTGTTATTATTATAATGCTATTCTCACATCCGGCATGACATATATGTTTGCGTGATTACACATGATTATATGCTTGTTTATGTGCGTTTTGATGTGATATGGCTGGGAGAACCCTGAGTTACTCCCCACTGACTGTGGCATTCATTTGTAATGAATGAACATGTTGCACGTTTGTGTTTGCATGGGGTTGTGGCGAGTGAGCTAGCGAGTGTTGTTCTTACAGCGATTCACCCTTAGCGTGTAATTTATATTAGTTTATTATCTTCACTGTATTTTATCAAGGGATCGATGTCCCTTGTATTTATTTAAGATACAATTTGTATGAACGATTTATTAAATTAAGTTTTGGTTTTATAATATAGTGACATTCGCGGGTTTGCTTTTAAGTTTTTTTTTTGAAAATATCGTATTTCCGCTACAAATCTATGTGTTTACTTTACTGCGAAATCCCGGGGTGTCACAGTTGGTATCAGAGCTATAACGCTCCCGTCGGTCATTCGTGCACCCCAATCGTAAATAACTTGACCAATGATTAATGAATGAGAGATGGGTAGACTTAAGGACCTAAGGTGGTAGTCTTTAGTGTATTTGATGTTTGTTAAGTTCTAACTTGTTTGTTGATTGTGTTGAGTTATGTTACCCTTGATTGTATCTACCATCTTGAGGTAGACCGTTTGCTGGCAAGAAGAAGTATCCTTTGTCGTATGTTGAAGATTGACGAGCCTATTTGAATTGTATTCTTCCGCATCGATGATTTTTCTTGTCCATGATGTATCCTGCTCTCTTCTTTTATCTTGGTGCTCCTTTATGTTTCATTCTCCTCCATCGCTAGGAATTTCCCTTGTTATATTCCTCCATCATACCATTTGTATCTTTAACTTTCCCTTGTGATCCTTTTGGATACCTTACCCTTTTGTTTGTGGTATATGAGACTTGGTCGGAAGAGTTTTGAACTTTGTGGAATATTAGTGTTGGTTAGAATGAATTTGGGATTTGAGGAAAATGGTGTTGATCTAAGTTCACCCCATAGTGTTGATTGGTTGTATCCTTGAGGAAAGTGTGGTCAGATAAGTTTGATGATTTTAATGCTTAATGCTTTCCAGGACTCATGTGTGAATAGTTCATGGTATTTGATGGTGTAAGGTTGAATGAGTTGGCTAGGACTTCTTGTGGATTCTAGTGTGTGTGTTAGATTATATGCTTGGTGGAAAAGTACTTGGCTATAAATCTTGGATTTAAAGATATGATCTTATCTTATGGTATCGGAGACTATTTTGGAAGTAGTAAGTTGTGATTGTAGATTAAACCATGTTACTTGAGAATTATGGACATGAGTGAAATCTGATTAGATGTGCTGTGACGGTGATGTCTTAGGATATTGATGACGACGTTTCGTTTGGTGTTCTACCATGTGGAATATTAGGAGTTGTAAAAGGACTAGTATAGAGAAGTCTCTATTAACCATTCGGTTTTAGAAACCTTTGAGTTTTGTCAAATTTTGGAGTTAAGAGAATGTTACTATACTTGAGTTGTAATTCTTCGATTGGGAATAAGTGTTATATGAAAGGATAGATGAATTGAATCGTATTCGTTTTGTCGAATTTAGGTGTACCTTACTTTGATGATTTGTGGTACGATCGTCCCTTGTGAGAGACCTTTATTATCGGGATGAGTTTCTTTGCTATCGCCTTGAGTTTGAAAGGAGAATTTTGTGGTTTAAACCTTATACCTTTACTCGTACCATTATCTGTTTCCATTTCCAACCTTGCATGTCTTTGTCAAGATTAATCTTTAAGAGATCGCATGCTCATATCTTATTTCTTACTCGGATATCTTGATAACTCTACTATCTGCTTTGTCTCTTGCTTATGACCTCGTTATTTTCAGCGTTTCTCTCTTGTAATCTCGTGCCTGATTCTTCTCGTGTTCTCCTTGAGATTCCTTATCGTTTCCTAACTCGTTGCTGCTTCATCTTTCCTCTAGTGGATTGGATGTGTCGTTTGTTTGGCTTAGAGAATCAATGTAATGTATTTTGAGATTCTTGATCTAGAATATGTGCCTTTGATTTCAGCAAATTTCATGTTATATTTGATCAAGGGAAATAGAACTTAAGCTCTAGGATGGATCCTAATAGTGATAATGTATCCTGTCTTGGTGGCTTTAGTTTTTCGAGTTTGATGTGGTGGTGTTAATTCGAAGTTCAAGTTTATTGGAATGATAGTTTAGTTTAGTTTATTATCATAATAGTTGCCTTGGAGTTCATTTGGGGAATTAGATGTCTTTAAATGTTGGATTCTAAAAGAGACTTTACTTTGGTAATTAAGACTGGTGACCAGATGTTGAGGAATGTTTTCATAAGTAAAGATCGATGAATCTTGAGTAATAGTTGAGCTGGATGATTTGAATAGTTGTATAATCGCCATGTCCTTGGCCATATAGGACTTGGAATTTGTAATTGATCTCTCTTGAGATTTTGTGGTTTGTAAACGAGAAATTCCTTTAAGTTTAGGATAGTGAGCCTAGATGTGACACCCTCAAATTTGCGGAAAGAAAAAAATAATTTAAATACATAAAGAAGGTGTCATAAATAAAAAGGGTCATTACAAAACGGAAATAATATTATACAATAAAAAGTATCTGAAACGGGAGACATATCTCCCGTATAAATAAGAAAGAAAAGAGTGTTATATAATATAAATCTAAGAGAACCGAATATAGGTCCAAGGTAAATACTTCGCTCGCTAGCTCGTCAATGTACCCCAAATATGCATTCACCACCTGTTCGACCGCATTAAAATATAAACACGGAAGCCACAGTCAGTGGGGAGTAACTCCGAGTTCTCCCAGCAACGAAATGTCGAGTTTAATGAAACATGAATAACATAAAAGCAATGTATATGGGAAAATACAAAACTTTAACATATATGATATGCTTTTCATGTTATGAAACAAATAACTAACATATAA
>JAIUZE010026315.1:0-11988 GCA_022085475.1 Heliosperma pusillum | reverse complement strand
TTGCATGTAGCGTACTAGCTTGAATTTTGACTATAGATCTCTTTCTGCCTCTTTCGTGTGGTTTAGCCGAATTTGGGGTACTCGACGTCTTTGTATGATCGAGTCTTGGATGTGGAACGTCTTACCACATGTCGAATCGGAACATGTCTTATTCCGAGAGTCTGGCCAGGTTTAGTATTGGATGTGGAACGTCTTACCACATGTCAAATCGGAACATGTCTTATTCCGAGAGTCTGGCCAGGTTTAGACTAGGACCGTATTATTATCGTCGTCCTAGCGAGAGGATTAGAGTCTTGTGTGTACGAAACGTCTTATCGTACATGATTCCAGGAAACGTCTTATCCTGTGAACTTGTTTTGTCTAGGTCATGAGTATACGAAACTTCTTATCGTATACGGTTCCGGAAAACGTCTTATTCCGTGAGCTTCCATTGGCTTGTCTTGCTATTGTACACGATGCTAGTGCGTTTCATTTACCGTGAGAGATTGTGTTGTCATATTCGTATGATTTGATGGTCGTTTGTAAGTTGAATTATACGTGAACATTGAGTTGGACTCTTGCATGAATTAGATGATTGACGTGGTTTATATGTCGAGTTTCTATCTTATCAAGTATATGCCGCTAACGGTGAGATGTAAGCCCTAGTGAGTATATAGTTGCCTAAGAGTGTCTTCCCCGAGTCTTTGTATAACATGATGGATTCGGATTTGTATTACATATGCTCTTATCATTATATATTGAATTGTATATCTATCCTTATCGTATTTCACATGTATATCTATATATGCATGCTTCTACTTTTGGTATTTCCTTTGATGTACGTTTAATGTGATATGGCTGGGAGAACCCGGAGTTACTCCCCACTGATTGTGGCGTTCATGTTTTTCATGGATGAACAGGTTGCTTGATTGGATGGCTTTTTGCTTGTGGTATTTTGGGTTCGGGTGTGAGCTAGCGGGCGTTGTCCCTGGATGAAACACCTCTAGACGTTGATTAGCTAGTTGCTAATAACTTTGTTGTTGGTTAACATTTTGAGAGTCTACGTCTCTTGTAGTATTTTATATTTGGTTTGTAACTACTGACATTCCTCGTATTTCTATCTTGCATGTATAAAGGTTTTTAAAATACCGTATTTTCCGCTTTATAAATCACATGCTTGTTATGTTTTATTTCCGCATTCGCGAGGGTTGTCACAGTTGGTATCAGAGCTTTATCGCTCCCGACGCACACACGTGAACCCTAAACTTAAATTACTTGACCTTGAAATAATAAATGAGAGATGGGTCGACTTAAGGACCTAAGGTGGTAGTCTTTGGTGTACTTGATGTTTGTTAGGTTCTAACTTGTTTGTTGATTGTGTTCAGTGATGTTATGTTTGTTTGTATCTACCGTCTTAAGGTGGATCATTGTGTTACCTAGAAGAAGTATTCTCTACCGAAGATTTGAAGATTGACAAGCCTAATTGAAGTGTATTTCTTCCTCATCGATGTTTTCTCTCGTCCTTAATGTATCATGCTCTCTTCCTTCTATCTAAGTGCTTCTTCATCATCTAACTTCTTTTTCCCTTGGAAATTACTCTTGTTACTTTCCTCCTCCTTATCAATTTGTACCATCAACTTCCTTATGTGACCTTTGGTGGACACCATACCCTTTTGTTTGTGGTATATTATACTTGGTCGGAGGAACTTTGAATGTGGTGGAATATTAGTGTTTGTTAGAATGAATTTTGTGATTTGAGGAAAATGGTGTAGATCTAAATTCACCCTATATTGATGATTGGTTGTAACTCTAAGGAATGGTAGTAAGATAAGTTTGATGATTTTAGTGCTTGGTGTTTGCCACGACTCATGTGTGAATATTTCGTGGTATTTGATGGTGTAAAGTTGAATGAGTTTCTTATGACTTCTTAACTCATTAGTAATTTAGTCTTTTGGACTTAGAAGTTTAGTATTGTTTTGAAGACCATGCTTATGATATGTCTAATTGGTGTAAATGAGAAGCTTTAAATGATATCTTGAGGTGAGAAATACTTTTGAGGTTAAGCGACTTCTTGTGCATGGTTTCCTATTGTGTGTTTGTGAGTATATGCTTGGTGGAAAAGCATTTGGCTATAGTTCTTGGATTTAAAGATATGATTTTATCTTATGGTATCGGAGACTCGTTTGAAGTAGTAAGGTTTCGGTAAGTTGAACCATATTACTTGAGGATTATAGATATGAGCGAGATTCGATGATGTGCGCTATGATGGAAATACCTTGGGACGTTAATGATGATGTTTGACTTGAGGTTGTACTTTGTTAATAATGAACTCGTGCCCTTTATGATGTTGATAATGACGTTTTGTTCGGTGTTCTACCTTGTGGCCGTAGGAGTTGAAAAGAGATTAGTAAGGAGAATTCCTTATTGGTTCTTCGGTTTTTGAAACCTTTGGGAATGTGTCAAATTATGGAGTTGAGAGAATGTCATTATGCTTGAGTTGCAATTCCGAAATTGGGAATCCGTGTGATATGAAAGGGTGGATGAATTGGGTTGTAGTCGATTTATAAAATCTAGGTGTACCTTACTTTGATGATTGTGGTACGATGGTCCCTTGTAAGAGACCTTTGTTTGGGATGAGTTGCTTTACAATTTTGTGGATTAAACCTTAAACCTTTACTCGTGCCATCATCCCTTTTCATTTCCATTCTTGAATGTTTTTGTCAAGATTGATCTTTAAGAAATTACAAGCTCGTACCTTATTTCTCACTTGGATATCTTCATAACGCTACTATTTGCTTTGTCCCTTCCTTGACCTCGTTATTTTCAGCGCTCCTCTCTTGTAATCTCGTGCCTTATTTATTCTCGTGTTCTCCTTGAGATTCCGTATTGTTTTCTATCTCGTTGCTCCTTCATCTTTTCTCTAGTGGATTGAATATTCCGTTTGTAAGGCTCAGAGAATAAGTGTGATGTAATTTGGGATTCTTTAGTTAGAATATGTGTCCTTGGATTGAGCATATTTCATGTTGTATTTCATTATGGGAAATAGGACTTCAGCTTTAGGATGAATCCTAATAGTGATAATACATCTTCTCCTAGTAGTTTTGGATTTGGAGCTTGGTACTCTAGTGTTATTTTGAGAATTGAGTTGATCATGATAATAGTTTGTTGTTGTTGGGTACTATAACGGTTGCTTGGTATGTCATTTGGGAAATTGATGTCTCTAATTGGTGGATTCTAAAAGAGCCTTTGCTTTAGGGAATTTGAGCCGGTACCCAAAGTTTGAGGAGTATTGTCGTAAATGAAAATCGATTCATTTTGAGTTTTAGATGAATTAGATGATTTGAATGGTTGTCTGATTGCCAAGTGGTTGGTCATTTGTGGTTTGGAATTAGTAATTCTCTTTTGTTTTTAAGTAATCATAGTTTGAAATTGAGAAATGTTCGTTGCAAGCTTTTGATAGTGAATGCTCGGTTGTTATGGATTATAGAGTTAGAATAGTGAACTTATTTATCTTGAGGATTAGTAACCACCATAGTTTGCTAATGTGACTATTTATATTTGAGGCTTCGAGCGTAGTAATGATCGAATTAAGGATGTTATGGCGTATTAAAGAATCATTATAACCGATAATGGATTATGGATTTTCCCTTGTCGTGAGACTTTGGATGAGACTAGTTGGATCTTAGATAATTATGTTTGTTGCTTTGATTGGGATTGTTGTAAATAATATTTATAAAGTTTAGCGATTTAGAATGATTAAGGTGTAATTGAGGTAAATTACATTCTCTTGAGGATTAGAGTATCAGTAGAGTTAGTTCTATCGAGTTCGTGTAGATCTTCGTGCCGACTTCATCGTAATTCTTCATATTCCTAAGAGTTCGATTTGTTTCGTTTTTGCGTGTTTTGTATATAATTTGTTATCGTGATTTGTGAACTTTATGTTCGAGTCGCTCTATGTACGTGTAATGTCGTGTTATTTTGACTTTATCTTTGAGAAAACCTTCGAATTTCCAGATTGCTTTCTTTATTTAACTTTTCAAAGAAGTCTAAAGAGGGTTTTTGTACCTCCTTTTTGGAGAAAATAGATTTCTTTCGCTTTTATATTTGGATTTTGCGTTTGGTTGGATGTTTGCACTTGTTATTGGAGACGTCTGATAACTAGTCCTGCACTTACTAACGTTGTTTTGAATTTCGATTTCCCTAATTCGACATTGATTTGATTTTGGATAATTAGAGTTCTCGTTCGCGACGAGCATTCTTGTGATCCGTAAATAGAGTTTCGCTCTTATGAAAATTCTCCTTAAACCCTTTGCGAGAAGAACCTCGTTTCATAAATGTTTCCTTGTAAAAGCTTTCTTGTTAATTTTTTTAAAAACCGATTCTTGTCCTTGATACTTTTTTTTTCTACTCTCAAGTTTCGAGGACGAAACTTTTTAAAAGGTGGGGTGATTGTAACACCCGGAAATGTACCCTATTTTTTCTAGTGAAAATATTTTACGGATACGTTTCAGCAAATTTAAGTTTTAATATAGAATTTTATGTTCCGAGTCGAATTTAGAATTTCCGAGTTCGTATTTGGAATTTCCGCGAGATTCCATGAGAATCCCGTCTTAAGGCGAGTTTGACTTTTGTTGACTTTTTCCTTATAAATATCACACTACGCTTAACCTATTTTTCATTCACAACTCAAACACAACACATTTCTTCTTCATTAAGAAATCTCAAACCCTTGCCTCCATCTTTGATCTGATTTTATAATCCTCGTATCTCATTCGTTTCCCGCTCGAATTCACGTAAGTTCGTCTTATTCTTCCCCTCTTAGCTTCCTCTATCCGTATTGGTAATAAAATTACCGTCTTTCTCGCTTTTTAAATTATCCTTCTTTCTCAAGGTGAATGATATTCATCTTTTATTATCTAATTGTATGTAGGTGGAGACTAGGAAGGTTTAGAAACCGTTTAAAGACGCGAAAAGGTAACGGTGAAGGGTTACTCGATATCATTTACGTGTTTTATGTGTTTTCTAGGCTAGTAATCGTATTTAGATTATGGTTAGTATGCTTAGAACTTGTGTTGTTGTTGTTGGTTGTTGTTAGTTGTTAATTGATATGAGAATTGATGATTTGTGGTGATAAATGAGAAGTTTGTTGTTGATAACATGTTGATTTTTGATCGTCCTTGAATCCCGTGAAGGACGCAGGCTGCGTTGGGGGACGTAGGTTGCGTCGTAAGACGCAGGCTGCGTCACACACTGCCAACAGAAATTTTCCTGCACTAACCCCTTTTCGTAAAATGATCATATCTCCTTCGTTACTTGCTTGTTTTAGGCGTGTGACATCTCGTTGGAACCGTAAGAGGATAAGCTATCACCTCCAATTGGACTTTCTGAATTTTCATGTCTAGAACTCTAGTTATGACCGTTTGAAGTGGACCCTTGTTTTCGTTGGGTTCCAAACAACGTTGTTTTGGAGAGGTGATCTATGTTTTTATTCATTATGCTTCCTAAACTTGCTCTAATGCTTATGTATCATGTATTGATACATTTTCATCATATTTAAGTTTATATAATGCCATACTCACATGTTTTTGTGACGGTTTTTGGTATGTCCCACTTTGAGTCGGTTTTTACAAATGTTACGGTTTGAGCACAAATTTCCTATGTGCTTTGTACTCTCATTTCCCGGCTACACCCTTATACTCGTTAGACTGGAATGTCGGAGCAATGGGGTGTATCCTTGATGCTTGTATGCATGTTTTAGTGGGGATATGACGACGTTGTTAGGAGGTGAACGCAATGCGTTGATCGACCCGGCCGTCAAATGTTGTATCTTTGCGACGTGGTGACATTGCATGTAGCGTACTAGCTTGACTTTTGACAATAGATCTCTTTCCGCCTCTTTCGTGAAGGTTGACCGAATTTAGGGTACTCGGCGTCTATGATTGCCCGAGTCTTGGATGTGGAACGTCTTACCACATGTCGAATCGGAACACGTCTTATTCCGAGAGTCTGGCCAGGTTTAGACTAGGACTGTATTATTATCGTCATCCTACCGAGAGGATTAGAGTCTTGTGTGTACGAAACGTCTTATCGTACATGATTCCGGGAAACGTCTTATCCCGTGAATTTGTTTGTCTAGGTCATGAGTATACGAAACGTCTTATCGTATACGGTTCTGGGAAATGTCTTATTCCGTGATCTTCCATTGGCTTGTCTTGCTATTGTACACGATGCTAGTGCGTGCCATTAACCGTGAGAGATTGTGTTGTCATATTCGTATGATTTGATGGTCGTTTGTAAGTTGAATTATACGTGAACATTGAGTTGGACTCTTGCATGAATTAGATGATTGACGTGGTTTATATGTCGAGTTTCTATCTTATCAAGTATATGCCGCTAACGGTGAGATGTAAGCCCTAGTGAGTATATAGTTGCCTAAGAGTGTCTTCCCCGAGTCTTTGAATAACATGATGGATTCAGATTTGTATTACATATGCTCTTATCATTATATATTGAATTGCATATCTATCCTTATCGTATTTCACATGTATATCTATATGTATGCATGCTCTACTTTTGTATTTCCTTCTATGTACGTTTAATGTGATATGGCTGGGAGAACCCGGAGTTACTCCCCACTGACTGTGGCGTTCATGTTTTTCATGGAAGAACAGGTTGCTTGATTTGGATGGCTTTTTGCTTATGCTATTTTGGGTTCGGGTGTGAGCTAGCGGGCGTTGTCCCTGGATGAAACACCTCTAGACGTTGATTAGCTAGTTGCTAATGGCTTTGTTGTTGGTTAACATTTTGAGAGACTACGTCTCTTGTAGTATTTTATATTTGGTTTGTAATTACTGACATTCCTCGTATTTCTATCTTGCATGTATAAAAGTTTTTAAAATATCATATTTCCGCTTTATAATTCACATGCTTGTATGTTTTATTTCCGCATTCGCGAGGGTTGTCACAGTTGGTATCAGAGCTTAAACGCTCCCGACGCACACACGTGAACCCTAAACTTAAATTACTTGACCTTGAAATAATAAATGAGAGATGGGTAGACTTAAGGACCTAAGGTGGTAGTCTTTGGTGTACTTGATATTTGTTAGGTTCTAACTTGTTTGTTTGATTGTGTTGAGTGATGTTATGTTTGTTTGTATCTACCGTCTTAAGGTGGATCATTGTGTTACCTAGAAGAAGTATCCTCTACCGAAGATTGAAGATTGACAAGCCTAATTGAAGTGTATTTCTTCCTCATCGATGTTTTCTCTCGTCCTTAATGTATCATGCTCTCTTCCTTCTATCTAGGTGCTTCTTCATCATCTAACTTCTTTTTCCCTTGGAAATTACTCTTGTTACTTTCCTCCTCCTTATCAATTTGTATCATCAACTTCCTTATGTGACCTTTGGTGGACACCATACCCTTTTGTTTGTGGCATATTGTACTTGGTCGAAAGAACTTTGAATTTTGTGGAATATTAGTGGTTGTTAGAATGAATTTGTGATTTGAGGAAAATGGTGTAGATCTAAATTCACCATATAGTGGTGATTGGTTGTATCTCTAAGAAATGGTGGTAAGATAAGTTCGATGATTTTAATGCTAAATGCTTGCCATGACTCATGTGTGAATAGTTCATGATATTCGATGGTGTAAGGTTGAATGAGTTGGCTATGACTTCATAACTCATTAGTAATTTCGTCTTTTGGACTTAGAAGTTTAGTATTGTTTTGAAGACCATGCTTATGATAGGTCTAATTGTTGTAAATAGGAAGCTTTGAATGATATCTTGAGGTGCGAAATACTTTTGAGGTTAAGTGACGTCTTGTGGTTTCCTATTGTGTGTTTGTGAGTATAGGCTTGGTGGAAAAGCATTTGGCTATAGTTCTTGGATTTAAAGATATGATTTTATCTTATGGTATCGGAGACTCGTTTGAAGTAGTAAGGTTTCGGTAAGTTGAACCATATTACTTGAGGATTATAGATATGAGCGAGATTCGATGATGTGAGCTATGATGGAAATACCTTGGGACGTTAATGATGATGTTTGACTTGAGGTTGTACTTTGTTAATAATGAACTCGTGGGCTATATGATGTTGATAATGACGTTTTGTTCGGTGTTCTACCTTGTGGCCGTAGGAGTTGAAAAGAGATTAGTATGGAGAATTCCTTATTGGTTCTTCGGTTTTTGAAACCTTTGGGAATGTGTCAAATTATGGAGTTGAGAGAATGTTATTATGCTTGAGTTGCAATTCCAAAATTTGGAATCCGTGTGATATGAAAGGGTGGATGAATTGGGTTGTAGTCGATTTATCAAATCTAGGTGTACCTTACTTTGATGATTGTGGTACGATGGTCCCTTGTAAGAGACCTTTGTTTGGGATGAGTTGCTTTACAATTTTGTGGATTAAACCTTAAACCTTTACTCGTGCCATCATCCCTTTTCATTTCCATTCTTGAATGTTTTTGTCAAGATTGATCTTTAAGAAATTACAAGCTCGTACCTTCTTTCTCACTTGGATATCTTCATAACGCTACTATCTGCTTTGTCCCTTCCTTGACCTCGTTATTTTCAGCGCTCCTCTCTTGTAATCTCGTGCCTTATTTATTCTCGTGTTCTCCTTGAGATTCCGTATTGTTTTCTATCTCGTTGCTCCTTCATCTTTTCTCTAGTGGATTGAATATTCCGTTTGTAAGGCTCAGAGAATAAGTGTGATGTAATTTGGGATTCTTTAGTTAGAATATGTGTCCTTGGATTGAGCAAATTTCATGTTGTATTTCATTATGGGAAATAGGACTTAAGCTCTAGGATGAATCCTAATAGTGATAATACATCTTCTCCTAGTAGTTTTGGATTTGGAGCTTGGTACTCTAGTGTTATTTTGAGAATTGAGTTGATCATGATAATAGTTCGTTGTTGTTGGGTACTATAACGGTTGCTTGGTATGTCATTTGGGAAATTGATGTCTCTAATTGGTGGATTCTAAAAGAGACTTTGCTTTAGGGAATTTGAGCCGGTACCCAAAGTTTGAGGAGTATTGTCGTAAATGAAAATCGATTCATTTTGAGTTTTAGATGAATTAGATGATTTGAATGGTTGTCTGATTGCCAAGTGGTTGGTCATTTGTGGTTTGGAATTAGTAATTCTCTTTTGTTTTTAAGGAATCATAGTTTGAAATTGAGAAATGTTCGTTGCAAGCTTTTGATAGTGAATGCTCGGTTGTTATGGATTATAGAGTTAGAATAGTGAACTTATTTATCTTGAGGATTAGTAACCACCATAGTTTGCTAATGTGACTATTTATATTTGAGGCTTCGAGCGTAGTAATGATCGAATTAAGGATGTTATGGCGTATTAAAGAATCATTATAACCGATAATGGATTGTGGATTTTCCCTTGTCGTGAGACTTTGGATGAGACTAGTTGGATCTTAGATAATTATGTTTGTTGCTTTGATTGGGATTGTTGTAAATAATATTTATAAAGTTTAGCGATTTAGAATGATTAAGGTGTAATTGAGGTAAATTACATTCTCTTGAGGATTAGAGTATCAGTAGAGTTAGTTCTATCGAGTTCTTGTAGATCTTCGTGCCGACTTCATCGTAATTCTTCATATTCCTAAGAGTTCGATTTGTTTCGTTTTTGCGTGTTTTGTATATAATTTGTTATCGTGATTTGTGAACTTTATGTTCGAGTCGCTCTATGTACGTGTAATGTCGTGTTATTTTGACTTTATCTTTGAGAAAACCTTCGAATTTCCAGATTGCTTTCCTAATTTAACTTTTCAAAGAAGTCTAAAGAGGGTTTTTGTACCTCCTTTTTGGAGAAAATAGATTTCTTTCGCTTTTATATTTGGATTTTGCGTTTGGTTGGATGTTTGCACTTGTTATTGGAGACGTCTGATAACTAGTCCTGCACTTACTAACGTTGTTTTGAATTTCGATTTCACTAATTTGACATTGATTTGATTTTGGGATAATTAGAGTTCTCGTTCGTGACGAGCATTCTTGTGATCCGTAAATAGAGTTTCGCTCTTTTGAAAATTCTCCTTAAACCCTTTGCGAGAAGAACCTCGTTTCATAAATGTTTCCTTGTAAAAGCTTTCTTGTTAATTTTTTTAAAAACCGATTCTTGTCCTTGATACTTTTTTTTTCTACTCTCAAGTTTCGAGGACGAAACTTTTTAAAAGGTGGGGTGATTGTAACACCCGGAAATGTACCCTATTTTTCTAGTGAAAATATTTTACGGATTCGTTTCAGCAAATTTAAGTTTTAATATAGAATTTTATGTTCCGAAACGAATTTAGAATTTCCGAGTTCGTATTTGGAATTTCCGCGAGATTCCATGAGAATCCCGTCTTAAGGCGAGTTTGACTTTTGTTGACTTTTTTCCTTATAAATATCTCACTACACTTAACCTATTTTTCATTCACAATTCAAACACAACACATTTCTTCTTCATTAAGAAATCTCAAACCCTTGCCTCCATCTTTGATCCGATTTTATAATCATCGTATCTCATTCGTTTCCCGCTCAAATTCACGTAAGTTCGTCTCATTCTTCCCCTCTTAGCTTCCTCTATCCGTATTGGTAATAAAATTACCGTCTTTCTCGCTTTTTAAATTATCAGTCTTTCTCAAGGTGAAATATATTCATCTTTTATTACCTAATTGTAGGTGGAGACTACTAGGAAGGCTTAGTAATCGATTAAAGACGCGTAAAGGTAACGGTGAAGGGTTACTCGATATCATTTACGTGTTTTATGTGTTTTCTAGGCTAGTAATCGTATTTAGATTATGGTTAGTATACTTAGGACTTGTGTTGTTGTTGATGGATGTTGTTAGTTGTTAATTGATATGAGAATTGATGATTTGTGGTGATAAATGAGGAGTTTGTTGTTGATAACATGTTGATTTTTGATCGTCCTTGAATCCCGTGAAGGACGCAGGCTGCGTCGTGGTGACGCAGGCTGCGTCACTCGCTGCCGACAGAAATTTTCCTGCACTGACCCCTTTTCGTAAAATGATCATATCTTCTTCGTTACTTGCTTGTTTTGGGCGTGTGACATCTCGTTGGAACTGTAAGACGATAAGCTATCACCTCCAATTGGAATTTCTGCATTTGCATGTCTAGAACTTTATTTATGACCGTTTGAAGTGGACCCTTGTTTTCGTTGGGTTCCAAACAACGTTGTTTTGGAGAGGTGATCTATGTTTTTATTCATTATGCTTCCTAAACTTGCTCTAATGCTTATGTATCATGTATTGATTCATTTTCATCATATTTAAGTTTATATAATGCCATACTCACATGTTTTTTGACGGTTTTTGGTATGTCCCACTTTGAGTCGGTTTTTACAAATGTTACGGTTTGAGCACAAATTTCCTATGTGCTTTGTACTCTCATTTCCCGGCTACACCCTTATACTCGTTAGACTGGAATGTTGGAGCGATGGGGTGTATCCTTGATGCTTGTATGCATGTTTTAGTGGGGATATGACGACGTTGTTAGGAGGTGAACGCAATGCGTTGATCGACCCGGCCGTCAAATGTTGTATCTTTCCGAGGTGGTGTCATTGCATGTAGCGTACTAGCTTGACTTTTGACTATAGATCTCTTTCCGCCTCTTTCGTGAAGGTTGACCGAATTTGGGGTACTCGGCGTCTTTGTATGATCGAGTCTTGGATGTGGAACGTCTTACCACATGTCGAATCGGGAAATGTCTTATTCCGAGAGTCTGGCCAGGTTTAGACTAGGACCGTATTATTATCGTCGTCCTACCGAGAGGATTAGAGTCTTGTGTGTACGAAACGTCTTATCGTACATGATTCCGGGAAACGTCTTATCCCGTGAATTTGTTTGTCTAGGTCATGAGTATACGAAACGTCTTATCGTATACGGTTCCGGAAAATGTCTTATTCCGTGAGCTTCCATTGGCTTGTCTTGCTATTGTACACGATGCTAGTGCGTGTCATTAACCGTGAGAGATTGTGTTTTCATATTCGTATGATTTG
>JAIUZE010026314.1:0-26719 GCA_022085475.1 Heliosperma pusillum | reverse complement strand
CATTGAGGATAAACTTAGGATGAAATTCTCCTAGTGGTTTTAAAATATGAAAGCTTGAAGTTGCAATATCTTTTGAGGATCGAAATAAGCTTAATAATGGTTGTAGTTGTGATTAGAAAGTTGAGTGATTTTAATGTTATTTGAGAATTTGTTGTCGTTAAATGTTGGACCCTAACGGGAATGAATACTTTGTGGAATTAGGATTTGATGACACAACTTGAGGAATATCGACATAAGCGAAAACCGATGTATTAAGAGTTTGGAAGGGATAAATAAATTAATTACGGTCACATTGCCCTATGTTTGGCAAACGTGAAGTGAATCGAGTTTTGTGTGACTAATCTCTGTGAGGTTTCGAGATTCAACTTTGGAGGATGAGAGGATTCATTGTAAATAAGTTGAGGTAATGAATTTTTGGAATAACTTGGATTAAAGGATTTCATAGTAAGTCCTTTACTTTGTGGTTGTTAGCAGTTTTGTTTCCTTAATTATAAATATTTTTGATAGTGATTTCCAATAATAGTTTCGATGAACCTTAGAAGATTTTAATTGAATTGGAATAATTGGGAATTGCTACTCGGTGTGGCATGCTTATGAAATATCTTGGTAGGAATCCGATGATTGAAATGTTGAGGATATATTGCACTCCCTTGAGGACTAGTTTACTTGTACAGTTAGTATTGTCGAGTTACTATCGACATTAGACTTTTCATAGAGGGAAGAGAGTATTGGGGTCATCCTTAGTTTTTCTTTATTCATTCCTCTCTTTTCTCTCTTTCTATTCGATTTATTCTTTCGAATAGTTCGTTCCTTCTATCAATTATCATCTCGTATAGATAGGTTATTAGAAGCTTTAGTTAGAAATTTTAGGTATAGATAGTAGTGTTATTACATTTACTATGGAATTTTTGAACTAATCGCTTTTGAAATTTTTTGATGATTTCAAGTATTTTACCGTCAAGGAGTGTTGAGACTTGTTATTGGAGACGTTCGATAACTAGTTTCCTCATTTATTGATGTGAAAATGTATCTTTTAAAGTCTTTGACTTGGGACGTAGATGTTCTTAACAGCTGACGAGAACCTTCCGCCCCCAGGATCAGCCTAGATATTTTTATACAAGTATATTTTTAACGTTGAAATTAGACCTACATATATGTTACGTTCTTCTTCTAAGTTTCGAGGACGAACTTTTTAAAAAGGAGGGGTGATTGTAACAACCGAAAAGTACCCAATTTTTCTAGTTAAAAATATTTACTAACACTTTTCAGTAGAACTTAAGTTTTTAAAATAGGAATTTTTGTTCCGAGTCTTATTTTGAAATTCCGCGTTCGTATTTGGAATTTCTGAGAGATTTCATGAAAAGACCGTTTTTAGTCATCTTTGACTTTCTTGACTTTTAAGTCGTCTTTGACTTTTCCTTGACTTTTTAAAGTCGTCATTGACTTTTTCTTGACTTTTAAGTCGTCCTAAACTTTTCTTGACTTTTAAGTCATCTTCGACTTTTCTCGACTTTTCAGTCAACTTTGACTTCCGTTGATTTTTCCCGACTCGTCTCATAAGTATGAAGACCGAAATTTTATTTAAAAAAATAATATTTTTGATTTATTTTTATTTAGATTTATTAAGATTTATCATAATTTAATATAATTATTTGGAATTTATTCGGAATTTAAAGAATAACGTTTACGGTTTTAAACGAACGTCATTTAACTATTCCCGACTCATCGTAAAGCGCGAAACAAAATCGAAACTCGACTTTGGCATGAGTCACACGCGCGTGTCATCGCTTTCCACTCACCATTAGATATTTTAATTGTTTCGATTAAACCAATACAAATATCTAAGTATGGTGTAGCTTATCGATCCGTCGCGTTTATTTTAACCATACGCAAATCGCTCAAATCAGACCCGATTCCTACCCATTCACCGCCCCATGTGTCACCTATTTTTCACTCATGTTAGGATCTTTTAATTAATATGATTAAACTCAAGAATAATATCTAAGTATTTGAACTTTATGGGTCTGATCAACTTAAATTCCGCAATCGTTGAAAAAACAGACCCGTTTTCTTTTCATTTCTCACGTCTCTTTTCTCTCCTCTCTTAAGCTTGATATTTTCTTTCTTTTCCTTATAATAACATAATATCTTTATATTTAGTTCAATTAACTTAATCGCTAATTATATTTAATCGATTACCGTAATATAATTATTAAACGCGAATCAATTCCGTAACAACAATTTCAAAACCCGACATCCACTTTTGCCTATAACTACACGGCTCATCCACTCTTCCTACTCACAAACAACTTTTCATTTTTCAAAAAATCAAATTAAGATCAAAATATCACTTTCTTTAATCGTTCTTGAGCGTTCTTCGCGTTCTTCATCCGTTCTTCATCGTTCTTGAGCAAAACCTTCATAAAACCTTCATTTCTTAATTAAATCCGTCCTAACTTATATTTCTAGGATCTCATCTTCGCTCCCCATCTTCAAGTACGTTTTATTTTAAATTCCGACAAAATCGTTTTCAACACTTTCATTATGGAAAATCAAGTTTTAAGTTCTAATAATGTTTTCTTGTCATTTCTTATAGGGGAAGATTTTGAAGACGAGTTTGGTGACTCGTATATCTAGGAGAAGACTAGAAGACGGGTTTCTTAGTTCTTAGTTCTTATTATTTTGGTGCTACTTGATTTTAGCTAGCTAAGGTAACGATTCCGAGTTACTCGACGGATAAATGTTACATAGCTGTGGTTTACTTTAGTTTTTGGTTCATCTTTAGTTTTTGATCATATGATTATGGTTTTATGATTTTAGTTAGTAACATGATAAGTGGTTGATTTTATTATGTTGTAGGAATTTATGAATATGTTGGTGTCCTTGTTATATTTTTATGATTTCTTCATGCTGATGATTGTTGCATGTTGGATGGTTAAATTGGATGTTTAAAAATGGATGTTAGTAATTAAAAACATGTTAGAATTAATTGGAAATTGGGGTTGTTGCTTTGGTTGTTTGAACCGTGAAAAGGGGCCGTGTTGGGGCTGTGAACCGGCCGGTCCAGGCCTGGTCAGACCGGTTCAGGCCGGTCCAACCCGGTCTGGATTGGGTCCGGGTGGGGTCCTTGGGAGTTGTGTCGATATTGGATTGTTTAATTGTTGTTTTGACGGGTTTTAATTATGTTAAAGCATGCGGGAAATAATTAGAACGGGTTTTATTAAAATTGTCAAAACAGCCAAAACAGGCCCAAATCTGTCCGTGGGCCCATCCAGGCCCATGTGGGTCCGGCCCAAACTCAGCCCGTGGGTCCCACTTTGGGACTTGTGACGGTTTTTGAGTTATCGTCATTTTTATCGTGTTTTGTAATATTTAGCAAGTGGGAAATGTTAATAAGTAAAATATTTAATTAAAAAGGTTTTCATAAATTATTATTTCTCACATGTTAGAAATTATAAGACGAGGTCGTAGTTTAATTGGTTATCATTTAAGTCAAGCGGGTTTTTTTGGGTATAATATGATAATTCACATGTTAGAAGTAGTAATAAAATAACATGTAATGAATATGTTGATGTTATGTCTATGTGATAAAGACTCTGCTTCTAGCCGGTTTGATCCAACGGGTTTGGTCAAACTAAGATCTAGTCAGCCCCGATTTGACTGATGACCCGTCGCGGGACTCGGGTCGGGGATTTGGCTTCAAGTAAAGTTGTATTTAATTACTGAATTAGCCTTAGTAGATATGAGGCGATATGATATTTGATTATTATTGATATGCAATTAGTCACATGATAGGATGTTTTTCCCGTGACTGTTTTTATTATATGGTTGGTGTCGTGTTGACTAAGTACCCATAGAGAATTATGAGTATATGGCGTCTTGACCATTCTAATTCTAAATGAGTAGCTTGGACCATGACATTGATAGGCACGTACTATCTTTAACGAGTATATGTTCGCCACTGATAGCGTTTGTGTCCCGGGCCTGGGGGGCTTATCCCCCAGTCGGGGCATGGCATCCTAAGAGTTCCGCTTTGGGAAGGGAGCCAGCTTAAGTACTAGCCATCTCTGCTTAGGGGGTCGCCTAGTAGAGTTTCTCATAGACGGTTATGTCATGGGACGGGGAATGGAATAGCTGTTGTCGCTAGGTCTGATCAGTCTAGGACTAGGATGTTTTCATACCTTGTGGTATAGCCTCGAGTTACAGATGACTATTGACGGTTCTAAGAACTTATGCCTGTTTGTAGAAGTATTGGTCTTTCATGTTGTATGATTCTATGAGTTTTAGAAGGTGAGATGCAAGCCGGCTAAGACTGATAGAGTTTGGATTCCCGATTGTTAACTGATTCACATGATTACGTGTTGATTAGGGTTTGAGGTATCAGGGCCATGTTACATGGTAACCGCTGAGCCAGCATACCAGCTTCCCTACCTCGTGTTATATTTTATTATCGGATTCACAGGATAGCTTTCATATGCTAGGTTATATGTTAGTTAATTGTTTCATAACATGAAAAGCATATCATATATGTTAAGGTTTTGTATTTTCTATATACATTGCTGTTATGTTTTTCATGTTTCATTAAACTCGACATTTCGTGGCTGGGAGAACTCGGAGTTACTCCCCACTGACTGTGGCTTCCGTGTTTATATTTAATGCGGTCGAACAGGTGGTGATGCATACTTGGGTACATTGACGAGCTAGCGAGCGAAGTATTACCTTGGACCTATATTCGGTTCTTAGGATTGTATATTATTATACACTCCTTTTATTTCAGTATTTATACGGGAGATATGTCTCCCGTCTTGTATAATTTATTTTGTATAATATTATTTCGTTTTGTAATGACCATTTTTATTTCAGACACCCTTCGTTATGTATTTAAATTATTTTTTTTCCTTCCGCAAATTTGAGGGTGTCACAGTTACATTTCCCAAACTTAGAGCTTTCAAACCACAATGATTCAATATTCATTGAATTGAGCATACATGGGGAAGTCTTGTACACAGTAGGCATGGGATGAATCTATAGAAGAGTACGCTTGTTCTTGACATTTGGCAAGTTACATATATTGTAAGGTAGAACCTCCTTAGACTGGTACATCTATACCCAGTCTCATTTAGGTGTGTGTAGTTCTCCTTGTGATGTGTGTCATGTCAAAACGCATAAGTATGGTTCTCATTCCATTTCTATAAGCATTGCATTCATGATTCACTATGATTTGAAGCCTTTTTCACTTTAATTTGCCCCTCAAAATTAGCCCCTTCATACAAATGCTTCACAAAAATAATAGCTACATGTAAAAACTGCCTACCTTTTGAGCTAGTAGCTAGACTATTGTGTATGGGTGCTCTATTGAGAAGATTTGTTCTTATCTGTCAAAGTGAATTTGGAAGAACGAAAAAGTTTAAGAAGTGAAGTTTTGTTCAAAAGAAAAGGAAAAAAAATGAAAAAAAAATAGACAAAATAAAAAATCAAAATAAAAGAAAGAAAAAAAAAGAAATAAGAGAAGAAGTTGTGAGTATCTCCTCAAAATGTCAAATCAATAGAAGGAGTTTACCCTTGTGTTTCGTGTGTAATAAGCCAGATTGTTACTTCTGGATTCCTTTTTCGTCTTTTGGGAATTCATCGAAAGTTTGGATTGAGTATTCATTTATCATTGGTCAGTTGCTAGCTCATTCTAACCTTCACATGACCATAACTATTTGTCCACCTTTCGCCATTTCCCAAAGCCTTCTTCTTATTTTTCGGCTTCTTTTCTATGTGCATTATGATCTTTGACTTGTGTTTTGAATTGTTTACCATATTAGACTCCGGACACATTTTCATAAGTCGTAGATAGGTGAGTGTCTCAAAAACATTTACATATAAAGAGATCACCTTTTACATACAATGAGTGTTCGAGTGTGCCGTGAGAATCCATTTGTCAAAAGATCATGCAAGAGCCAAAAATTCTGTACTGAAATTCTTTGTGCTACGCCGTTATGTAAATCTCAGCAATGTTTATGTATCATTCTTGCCCACGTTGTTTTTGGGTTATGATTCATTATGTTTTTAAAGTTTTACGTTGAGATTTGTTTCTTGATGGTGTAGTAGCCAATGCTTGCAACCCTTGTCCTGGTATCGTTTGTTATGTTTGCTTGAGGACAAGCAAAGGTTTAGCTTGGGGGAGTTTGATAAGTGAATATTTGTTTGATTTTAACCCCCATTTTAGCTCGGTTTTGTATGTCATTTGTGCTTTGTTAAGCCATTTTATGAGCTAATATCGTCTTCTAGGCGAATTCCTGTGTTCTAACTTGTATTGTAGGGAAAGTGACGTTTCTACGCCCTTTTTCTATATTTCCGAGCATTTGCCTAGAACCCGACGATTTGAAGAAGCAAGCTTGACCATGTCAAAGGCATTTCAAGAAGGTTCACTAACTCAAAAAAGAGAAGGAGGAAAGACAGTTTCGTAGTTGTCGGAAGATAATTCAATTGGGCGAAAGAATTCATCGCTTTACATCAAACCCTATCAACAAACCCGATTGAAGAGGTCAAGGGGGATGACGGTAGTCAAGTCAAAGCAAAGAAAGATGAAACGTTAGTCAAAAGCTTCCAGATGACAACTTACCCGATCGGGTAAGTGTGTACCCGATCGGGTATCCCTGCTGATCCGAGCATGATGCTTCAACTTCTTATTTTTATCTTATGTGTTCAATGCTCGACCCCTTCTCCACGAAACCCTAATGCTATATATAGATGCTTCAGCCTCTCTTCTCAACACACAATCATCCATACAACAATCTTCTTACAAATCCTCTTTAGAATAATCTTTTCTATTCTCTTTAGTTTTAGTCTTTCTAGTTTAGATCATTTTCTTCTTTTGTTTTTAGTTCTTAGTTTATTTCTGTCCATTTCACATCAATACATTAGCTTAGATCAATAAGAATTTCAATCTTTGTAGTCTACTTTGTTGGGTAAAAGTATTGTAATTCAAGGAACGATTATTCTATGCAAGGGATTTCTATTATCGTTATCACTTTCGTTGTTGATCGTCACCTAGGTATTCCTAATTTATCCTTTGTTTATTATCCTTTATTGTTTTCCATTTGATTGTTATTTTCTATTCATATAATTTAGATTCATTTTCATGTTGTTATAATCGTAATTTTATTTCTTAGATTGTCAAATAGCGTCGTTATTATCGCCACATAGAGAGTCTAAAATTATTGTCAAAACCAACTAAACATGTCTATCCTAGTTTTCATTGTTAATATCATCTTAGACATAAACATTATCATGAGTGAGTAGTCACCTTTCTAGGGTGTAGGGTAGCCATGTTGGATTGGTTAAAAGGTGACAATTGGATAAAAGAAATTGTGCTTTTAAAACATTGTGTCTATCCATGTTTGGACTTTAACAATAGCTGACGATTCCTGATCAAAATCATTGACTAGTATGGAATTCTTATCTAAGGTAGAGATACGAGAATTGAATAGACAAAGCGTGACATGGTGGATTAAGACCTAGTAAATCGCCTAAAAGCCTGCTAGACCATCTGATCTATGATTGTAATGAACACATCATTCTTACAAACTCGCAATGAATTATTTGCATATCCTAAATCCAATTTCATCAATATGTCAATCTACATGTGTGAACCTATTTCCCTAGATGCTTCTCATTATTGTTAATTCATCATTTGCTTTATTGTTTTCATTTAGTTTGCTTTTATTTTGTTTTTATTTATGTTCTTTATTAGTTTAGAATTCAAAACCTCAAAACCCAGAAAATCGTTAGATAAAACTCAATTGTGAGACGATTCACAATCCATAGGAAATACCATCTCCCTGAGGATCGACCCCTACTTCCCTAATTACATTAATTTGTTATTAGCATAGTCTGGGTAAATTATCTTTGTATTGGGCTTGCGACATGCCCGATCACTTACACTGGCACCAAGATCGCATAGAGCTTTATCGATTGTGTAAGTGCCTATAGTGCAAGGTATAAAGAAACTACATGGATCCTTTAACTTTGACGGGGACTTATTTTGCAATAAAGCACTGCACTCAGCTGTGAATGCTATGATTTCAACATCATCTAAAGTCCTCTTCTTAGTTAAGAAATCCTTCATGAATTTTGTGTAAGAAGGGATTTGAGTGATTAATTCAGTGAAGGGAACCGTTACTTGGAGGTTTTTGACTACTTCCATGAATTTGCTAAACTGGGTTTCCTTATGATTTATCCTCAAGCGTTGGGGAAATGGAACTTGGATTTTGATGGGGTCCTTCATAGGTTCATCCTTCTTTTCTTTGTTTTCCGCTTCCTTAGCGGTGGATGGTTGGGATTCTTTTTGGCTCTCTACTGGTGTTGGCTCAACTATTGTTTCTTTGGTTTGCTGAGGTTCCTTAGAAGTGGTACCACTCCTAAGGGTGATAGCATTAGCGGTGTCCCTCGGTTGTTCACCATGAGGTGGGAGTTGGCCTTGTTTCCTTTGGGTATTAGAGGCAGCCAATTGGGCCATTTGAGTTTCAAGCATCTTGATGGCAGCATTTTGAGCTTGATCACTCTTTTGAAGTTAAGCAAACATTGAATTTTGTTTTTGAACAACTTGGAGAAGCATGTATTCAATTTTGCTCAGGCTTGAGTCATTGGGTTGGCATTCATTTTGGGGTGGATGGTGTTGAGGTTGGTGTTGGTAAGGTTGGTTGAAGTTAGGTAGAAATGAAGGTCTTTGGTTTTGAAAACCAGGTGGATTATATGGCTTCTGTTGATGTGGTATGAATGGTTGTTGAATCTGATGGTGGGGATTCTGAATGTTGGTGCTTTTGTAGGACAAAAGAGGATGGTTCTTTGTGTTCTCATTATAGAAGTTTGAGAAAGCATTGCCTTGCCTGTATGCTTGGTAGGCATTGACTTGCTCTAGCGAACTCCTACATTCTTGAAAACTGTGCCCTCCAACCCCACATGTCTCACATACCACCACGTTGCTAGTGACGTTAACATGTTGCTTGAATTGGGTAGACCTTCCTACTTGTTGCTGCAGAAGGGCTAATTGGGCTTCTAGGATTGCTACTTTGCTTGAATCTTCCTGCTTGGTTTTGAGTGGCATAGCATGTGAGTTGCTATACTGAGAGTCGTGAATTGCCATTGGCTCGATAGTTGCACTAGCTATTTCCACATCGATCTGATCGAAACGACCATTGTTAGCGGAGTCGAGGATACGACGCGATTCGCCACAACAACTATTGTAGAAGGTGATAGCTAAGAACCATGAATCAAGGCCATGATGAGGGCATTCTCTTTGTAATTTTTTGCACATTTCCCATGCCTCATAAAGACTTTCATCGTCTCTCTGACGAAATCCAGTGATTTGACTCCGTAAGAGTGCGGTTCGTTCTGGTGGGAAGTACTTTTGATAGAAAGCAAGAGCTAGACCATCCCAGTCGGCTATTCCTAAGGCAACTCGGTCAAGGCTATTGATCCAAAGTTTAGCCTTTCCTGTTAAAGAGAACGGAAAGAGCATTTCCCTAATCTGCTTTTGGGATACTCCAGTTTGTCTAATTGTGGAGCAATAGTCACAGATGTTTTGAATATGAAGGTTGGGATCTTCTGTGGCATTGCCACCAAATTGACTGTGATGTGGGGTGTAGCGATACCCCTTGGAAGTGTATCTGCAGTTGGTTTGGAATGGTCTGAAAGTCGAACCATTTTCTTTTGTGAAGATGAAGATGAAGTGTTGTTTGAAAGTTGATTGGTTTTTGAGAATTGAGATGAGAATGGATCTTCTTCTCCTTCAAGATTAGATAAAATATCCGAGTATTTCTCACGAATATGGTCTAAACTTTAAGTATCAGAAGCTTTTGAGATTTCGTTGAATAGCTTTCGTCTCCTACGCAGAGTCCTTTCTAGATCGGGGTCTAAAGAGATAGGGGTCTCTAGTCTAGAAGATCTGGGCATAAGATTGAAAAGCTAAGATGAAAAATCTAGAGAGGTCTTAAAGAATTTCGGTTCCTAAAGACTAGATAAAACTAATTGCAATAAAAATCACAAGAAACAGGAAAACTAAACCGTGCTCCCCGGCAACGGCGCCAAAATTTGACCGGACCTGTCGCGAGCCCGATGCAAAGATAATTACCCAGACTAGGCTAATAACAAATAAATGTAATTAGGGAAGTAGGGGTTGATCCTCAGGGAGATGGTGTTTCCTATAGAATGTGAAATATCTTGCAATTGGATTTTATCTAACGAGTATCTGGGTTTTGAGATTTTGATTTCTAAACTAATGAAAAGCATAAATGAAAACGAAATAAAAGCAAATTAAAACGAAAACAATAAAGCAAGTGATGAATTAACAATGATAGAAAGAATCTAGGGAAGTAGGTTGACACATGTAGATTAACATATGGATGAAATTGGATTTGGAACATGCAAATAATTCATTGTAAGTTCGTAAGAATGATGTGTTCATTACAATCATAGATCAGATGGTCTAGCAGGCTTTTAGGCAATTTACTAGGTCTTAATCTACCATGTCATGCTTTGTCTATTCAATTCACGTATCTCTACCTTGGAAAAGAATTCCATTTTAGTCAATGATTTTGATCAGGAATTGTCAACTATCGTTATAGTCCAAACATGCATAGACACAATGTTTTAAAAGCACAATTTCTTTTATCCAATTATCTTTTTTTAATCAACCTAACATGGCTACCCTACACCCTAGAAAGACGACTACTCACTCATGGCGACGTTTAAATCTAAGATGATGTTAACAATGAAAACTAGGACAGACATGTTTATTTGGTTTTGACAATAGTTTAAGACTCTTTATATGGCGATAATAACGACGCTAAGTTGACAATCTAATGAAATGAAATGACGATTATAACGATAAAATGAATCTAAGATAACATGGATAGAAAATAACAATCAAAATAGAAGACATAAAGACTTTAAACAAAAGATAAGATAGGAATACCTAGATGACGATCAACAACGATAGTGACAACAATAATAGAAATTCCTTGCATAGAATAGTCGATCCACGAATTACAACGCTTGAACCACTTAAAGTAGTTTACAAAGATGAAATTCTTATTGATCTAAGCTAAGGTTTTGATGTAGAAAAGACAGAAATAAACTAAGAAACTAAAGACAAAAAGAAGAAGAAAATGAGAGAAGAGAGGCTAGGTCTCCCTCCTCCTAATCTAGGGTTTTTGTAAAGAGAAGTGTAGAAGAGAATTGTGTGAAGTACATCTCATTGTGTTGGCTGAGGCATCCTTTATATAGCAGTAGTGTTTCGTGGGGAAGGGGTCATGCATTCATCACATAGGACAAAAAGGAGGAAGTCGAAGCAAAAGCTCGAATCAGCAGAGATACCCGATCGGGTACACCACTTACCCGATCGGGTAAGTTGTGATCTTGGTCAATTGACTTTCGTTTCATCTCCCCTTGCATATGACTTGACTTTCATTATCCCCCTTGACCTATTGAGTCGGGTTTGTTGATAGGGTTTGATGTGAAATGATGAATTCTTCGCCTAACTGATCGATCTTCCGACAACTGCGAAACCGTCTTTACTTCTTCTTTCTTTTGAATCAGTGAACCTTCTTGAAATGCCTTTAACTTGGTCAGGCTTGCTTCTTCAAATCGTCGGGTTCTAGGCAAATGCTCGGGAATATAGAAAAAGGGCGTAGAAACGGCACTTTCCCTACAAAACAGGTTAGATCATAGAAATTCGCCTAGAAGACGATATTAGCTCATAAAGTGGCTTAACAAAGCACAAATGACATACAAAACCGAGCTAATTGGGCATTAAAATCATAAAAATATTCACTTATCACTCCCAGCCAGAAGCTCAACAAACAAGCCAACTGAAGCACATCACTGTTAATGTCTGCAACTTTTGTCTGTTTTAGTATTTTTCTTTTGTATTTCAGTATGTACTTACTAGCCAGTATTTTGTTGTATTTCAGTAGTTAATCTTGGCCCTTAGATAAGATTCTAGGGGTGTATTAGATCAAGCATTGAGGCCTATATAAAGGACCCTTGCTCTTGTGTAAAAGGCAGTTTTATGTTTGAATGAAAATCTGAGAATTCTTCTCATTTCCAAAAATCTTTTCAACTTGTGCATTGCTGTAGTTGAGAGTCAGGCCTGATAACATCCTGTGCTAGGTTGTGGGTGTTGATCAAAGTCTGTGGCAAGTTGAACATCCCTGTGCTTAGACTGTGGGTTGTTTCCTTGTTGTTGGCTCAAGGATTCTTACCTGTGCTAGGCTGTGGTAAGGAGACTTAGTCAGTCTAGTTTGTTGTTCAATTTCCTGTGTTAAGCTGTGGGAATTGTGGAACATCCATACCCTTGTGTCTAGTTTGGGTCTGTAGGTCATCTTCTGCCAAATTCATACATAGCTCCTACAATATCACTGCACAAGGAAATTGTGGGAAAATATCCGTATATTTCTCCTCTAAATTTCAGGATTATAACAAAATTATAAGATACGAAATAACGAGTCATATATGAAAATAACAATATGAATAAGAGATAAAAATCAACCTTTGGTCCTTGCAAGTTGGCCTAAGAACAATATCAAAGGTATGATATCTCCGACTAGCTGCACCCAAGATGCTCCTTGATATGCCTTAATCGTGCTAGAACGATTATACAAAATTACCGCTAATTTTTATGTGAGGTTTGATGATAGATCTAAAGAGAAAAATCACCCTAGTGTTTTGTTTGTGTCGTCACATCCCTTCAAAAAACCTAGGTATTTTTCTTTTTATTCTCTCCTAATCATACTAGCTAGGTTTTCCTAAAATAAGAAATTGCAATTAGGATTCTCTACAAACCCATTTTGACCGAGTAGATATATCCATTTATTGCTTCATATTTTTCGGTCACACCTAGTAAATAAAATCCATTGTATTATTATAATTATCGTCACTAATATTGTCATCTTATTAATATGTCCACTCAACCTTTTGCAGTCGATTTATTAATACATGTCTGACAAGATTTACAATAATTATTACGAGTAATACATTTTCTTAATTAAATATAACGGTTTATATTTAATCACGAATTAACTGATTAGTTCGTTTAAGCTAACATTATTTACATTAATTAAATATAACAGTTTATATTCAATTTACGAATTAACAGTTTAATCCGTCTATCATCATCATTTTTTGACTAACCTTTTAGTCAAATACATCGACTAACCTTTTAGTCGTATAAGGCATCAATATGACTATATTATTCATATAATCACATCTCTCAGACACATCCTATAGGTGTGACTTATAGGGACCAGTTGATCACCGCCATAATAAAATGACAATAACGTCAAACTTCTAGCGAGCCAACCGTTATTGATAAACGTTAATCAACTGATTATTATACAAAGTATACCCTGTGAACCTACAGAGATTTATTTATGTTATTGCACTAACTGTGGAGGACACTGGCTCCAACAATCTCCCACTTGTCCGTACAAGTGTATGTGCGATAACCGATTCTCATATCCATAATAAATTTCTCCCACTCAATGTAAACCAATTTGCAAAGTCCGTATTCACAAAGGTCGTAGTTTACAAGTGATCAGTATCAAGAGTGGTTTCCCCGACTAGAGAGTAACTTAACTGATCAACGAATCTTTATTCGAGCATGGCCATGCATTTCAGTTACAGCTCCTCGAGTGGCCCTGAGAAATAACATAACCTGAAAGGTTGGATAATTTCTTCAACTCGAATCTTGCAGATACAAGCGCAGTATGAAATGACCCAGTAAAAATCTACTTAGCCTCCTGTTACGGTCGACCATGAGAAAGGAACCAAAGTCACCCAAAAACTGCCTTAATCTCAAGAGACAGTCGATAGTCAAAAGAATTGACTCTAGGAACACTATGGACGTCCTATCCACGACCTGACACCTAATGTTCTGAAACATTTAGGACTCCATAACGTTGTCACAAAATTGTCATGCGAGGTATCATTATAACTCGAGTATGTGATCGATCCGTCAAAATGTTTGACTTTATGGCTCGTTGAACCCACCATCAACGACTTCAGTGAATAATTGCCAGAGGTTTCAGCTTATGTAGGCGATACGACCAAAACAAATAAATGTAATTCAAGTTCACTTTGTGGTGTTCAATGTTGTCAGTACCACCCCCATGAAAAACAAATATTCTATGAAGTCGATGATTTCATAGATTAGTTTTATGATAAAGATACAGGTGTCTAATCATATAAAACAACTAATAGAACTCGGAACCACGTTTTGATCCCATGGAAATAAAGTGCCCTTTTCATGCTTACATATCTCATGGTTTAGTGAGTGGATTGCGACGTTTATCATCCTTAGCAAATCTTGATCACTATCTCCCTTTGCTCCACGTTAATCTCGATCAGTGAGCCTTCCGCTGTACATGCCTAGACTTGTTGCTGGACTTAGGCTCCTTGCCTGGAAGATGGCACCACTATTATCACAATAGATGGTGCTTGATCGGGTCTCCGAATTAGGAAATAACAGTTGTGTCCCGTAAGAAATGACGCATCCATTATAGCTTCATTCGCAGCCTCTGAAGCAGCATAGTACTCGGACTCAGTCGTAGAATCTGCTATAACACTTTGTTTGGAGCTTTTCCAGCTGACCGCAGCGCCATTAAGAGTAAAAACGAATCCAGACTGAGATTTCGAGTCATCTCGATCCGTTTGAAAGCTAGCATCTGCGTAACCGATTGCGCATGGCTCAGTTTCACCTCCATAAGTCAATACCCAATCCTTAGTCCTCCGTAGGTACTTAAGGATATTCTTAACAGCCATCCAGTGTGTGTCACCTGGATTGCCTTGGTACCGACTCGTCATACTCAATGCATATGCCACGCCTGGACGTGTGCATATCATGGGATACATGATCGATTCTATAGCTGATGCATAAGGAACCCGACTCATGCACTCGACCTCTTCCGATGTCTTTGGTGCCTGAGCTTTACTCAACTGCATCCCAGAAATCATTGGAAGGTTCCCCTTCTTGGAGTTGGTCATGCTGAACCTCTCAAGAATCTTATTTATATAAGACTCCTGACTGAGGGATAACATCCGTTGTGATCTATCTCTGTAGATACGGATCCCCAAAATTCTTTGTGCCTCGCCCAGATCTTTCATCTGGAAGTGGTTCTTTAACCAAACTTTTACCGAAGTTAAGAGAAGTATGTCATTCCCAATCAAGAGTATGTCGTCAACATACAATATTAGGAAGACAATCTTGCTCCCACTTGACTTGATATATAAGCATGGTTCCTCGACCGATCGAGTAAATCCATTCTCTTTTATCACCTGGTCGAAACGATGATTCCAACTCCGAGAAGCCTGCTTAAGTCCATAGATGGAACGCTTAAGCTTGCATACCTTCTTAAGATTTTTAGGATCAATGAAACCTTCGTGTTGTACCATGTACAACTCGTCCTCCAAATAACCGTTTAAGAAGGCGGTTTTCACATCCATTTGCCAAATTTCATAGTCATGAAAAGCGGCAACCGCTAAGATTATCTGGTTGTCCTTCTACAGAATGCTTTATCTTATAAAGCCATTTGCACTGAAGAGGCCGAGCCTTATCAGGTAAGTCAACCAGATCCCATACGTCATTCTCATACATAGAGTCCATCTCGTATTGCATGGCTTCAAGCCATAGCTTAGAGTCGGAACAGGTCATGTCACCTTTATAGGTGGCGGGTTCGTTACTCTCTAGGAGTAAAACGTCATCTCTCTCATTCTCCTCGACCATACCAATGTATCTGTCTGGAGGAATAGAGTGTCTACCCGACCTCCTAGGTTCCAAAGGAATATTTACCGCAACCAATGATGAAGGAACGGTTTCCTCTATTGATTGCTCGGTTGTTGGTTCTTGAATCTCCGACAGATCGAAGGTTATATTACTTGTCCTATTCTCGAGAAACTCTTTCTCTAAGAACGTCGCACTAGCCGCAACAAAAACTCGATGTCGGTAGGCGAGTAAAAGTAATGACCAAACATCCCTTTTGGATAACCAATAAAGTATGTCTTGACCGATCGCGGGCCGAGCTTATCGTCAGGTCTCCACTTGACATAAGCCTCGCAGCCCCAAACCCGAATAAAGGACAAGGTCGGGACGTTCCCTTCCATAATTCATATTTGAGTGTCTTTGTCCTACAACAGCTTTATACGGACTTAAGTTTAAGTATAGAGAGCAGCTGAAAAAAGAGCATAACCCCACAATGAATCAGGTACAACCGTGTGACTCATCATGGATCGAACCATATCAAGTAATGTTCGATTTCTCCGTTCGGACACACCATTCAATTGTGGTTTTCCAGGTGGAGTTAACTGTAGTACTACACCACAGTCTTTAAGGTGTCGATCAAACTCCTTCGAAAGATATTCGCCACCACGATCTGAACGTAGTGCTTTAATCTTTCTATCCATCTGGTTTTCAACCTTATTCTGGAATTCCTTGAACTTGTCAAAGGACTCACTTTTATGCTTCATTAAGTAGACATATCCATATCTACTCAAATCGTCCGTGAAAGTGATAAAATATCTATAGCCATCTCTAGCGTTGATTGACATAGGTCCACCCACATCAGTATGTATGAGTCCTAATAGGTCAGCAGCGCGCATTCCAACACCTTTGAAGGAAATTCGAGTCATTTTGCCTATGAGACATGATTCACCCGTGCCAAAAGATTCATAGTCAAATGGGGAGATAGTCCCATTATCAATGAGCTTCTTCACGCGTTTTTCATTTATGTGTCCCATACGGCAATGCCATAAATAGGTTTGATCTTTGTCACCAACCTTTGCTTTCTTACTACTCATAGATGAGAACCACAACCAGTATCTTGTACCCAAGTTCCGAAACTTGCATGGTTGATCTCAATCATATGAATAAAAGAAGAATACATACCAACAGGAGAGACGCGGCCTGCTTTAATGTCCTCTCGGTACACGAGGCAGTTCCTCCTCCAATGCCCAATCTTGTGGCAATGGTGGCACTCCACGTTACCTTCATCGCTCTTTGTCTTGCCTTGTGAGCTACCGCTAGACTCACCAGGCCCACTCTTGCCTTGCCCTGGCCTTTTGAATTTCGGCTTCCCTACAGCTAGGTTGGCCTTAGCCTTGCCCATACCTTTGCCCTTGTTGCCAATCATGAGAACGTCCTGTTTCAGACTCCCACTCAATTTCAGATCACTCTCTGTCTGTACAAGGAGTGAGTGGAGCTGAATGACGAACGCGATCTACGACGATCTTCTCATCGATTTTGCAACCAAGTGCCTCCAGTTTCTCGACATTCTCAATCATGTCAAGAATGTGTGGGCTAACTGCTTGGCCCCTCTGGAGTTTCGCTTTCAAAGAAGCGACAGGTATACTCATAGCTAACGATCCTCGGAGCTTTCGAGAACTCGTTAGAGAGCGTGGTGAAAATCTTGTTTGCACCCTGGGCAATGAATCGCCTTTGCAAATTTGATTCCATTGAAAAGATGAGTACGTTCTTTATCGCACCCGCCTCCATTACGAAATCACTATAAGCAAGTGATTCATTTGCTCCTGCATTGGGACCTGGGTTTGGCGGTAGTGGCTCAGTCAAGTACTTGAGCTTACCGTCAGCAATGGCAGCATTCCGTAATGCAGCCTCCCAGTCCGCAAAGTTGGACCCGTTATTCTTCAGTCGCGTGGACTGATTCATAGTGTCCATGAACATCTTAAGCCAGGACTCACGTCCGAGCGTGGCACTTGGCATTGGGTCATCAGTATGGCCAGCCATTTGTTATTAGCAGTTATATCTGAATATATGACTGTGGGAAAATAAATATGATAAGTTTCATCGTTTTAAATTTGAGTCTAATGAAAAACTGTTTAATTCGATGACTCGTGCATTTATACAATTGACCTCCCTCAAGAATTATATAAATGATCCCAAGACTCAATTTCTGTAAATTGATAAGCCAACCTTTTGGCTAATTCTACTTTTAGAATTCCTGGTCGATAAATTTCTGTAAATTCTATCTTTAGTCCATCATAATCACGAGATATTACTCGTACTATAATGTTGAGATAAAATAGGTCAACACTCACTACTTACCCAACGTAGAAGGGTCATATTATGACTTCCGACGAAGAAGGGGCTCATAGTAGTTTTCCCTATAAAGACTAGTCTCAATTTTAATTTATAGGGGAAGGTCCCATCATCTTAACTTAAATTCATTTTAAGTGAACGAATGTCTAGCAACTCGAGAATGATTTAACTAAGGTGATGGCCCTAAAAGCGAGTGACATCTGTATGTCCATGATTAAAATATTCAACCTATATGAATCATTTTACATGCATTTTATTAGGTGGTTTGGATTAGGCGGAATATGATGCAATTATCTATCATGTGAAGGAAAGAAAAACGAGAATGAAAAACGTAAAAGAAAAACATGTCCTAGTGTGGCCTATCCTACCAAAAAGAATAAAATACAACTCGGAATCCAACAGATTGGACCCTCGAAGCTTGACTTTATCACCCTCCTTGGTCCATGCAGCGGGAGTGAGCTCCAATCTCCATCTTTAGTCTTCTTAGAAATTACAATAAATAAAATTACATGGATCCTATTTATTACATACTAATTTCAAAACTCAAAACTAAAAATAATGGAGATGCGAGATCTCAAAATACATCCAAGACTATGTTACCATCATTACGGTAACACAATCTACTAAGGCCACACTAAGTTACAACTGATTGTAAAATACGTTAAAAATTCATTCAAACATTCCCAAAAACAAGATAAAAGCATCAACTAAAATAAAACATACAAGGCATAATACAGTTATTACGATGTTTTATTATCCAAACCACCATTTAACATAGATTATAATTATGTGGTAATTCTGTAATCACCCACATCAATTACAATCTCGATTCATTTTACTGATAAAATGAACTATCCTAAACATTTCAAACTGCTTTAAAATGTAAGATATTAAGCATATGTGAACCGTTTCACATTAATTATACAAAATCCGAATGATGTACAATTAAAGGCCAAAAACAGGAACACGAAAAACAGAAATTTTTCATCAAAAATTTCCGGCAAAAATTTTCAAGCAAAACGGTCCTTATCGACAAAAAGGGAAAAATTAATATCCTTTCAAATGATAAAATCATTCAACATCATTTTCATTTTCATTTTAATCTAATCTTTATTAAATTAAAACATCTACAAATCTATTCTATGTTATTTTAACAGATTAAAATAACAAAATAAATCTAAATGAAAACGAGTGCGAAAGGATATACGATTAATTCTTCCTAGTCGACAAACAGGGACCACGATCGAGTATAAAAACACTCGATCGACCAAAACTTTTCAGAAAACAGCTCGATCGAGCAAAACCCATTACTCGATCGACCAAATTACAAAGAAAACTGCTCGATCGATCATACCAAATTACTCGATCGATCAAACTACAAAGAAAACGGCTCGATCGAGTGAAAGCAAGTACTCGATCGACCAAAATCTCACAAAAACTGCTCGATCGAGACACTAAAGTCCTCGATCGAGTCAAACACACAGCGGATGAAAACAGTTTCGGTTTATGAAATCAAATTAAAACAATTTCGTGGCCTATGCTCTGATACCACTTGTGGGAAATCGGTATTACCACAATACAATTATTATAGGATTATAACGAAATAGTAATAACTTGATTATACTAGTCATAAACGAAAACAAAGAAAAGGTTTAGAAATCAACCTTCGGTCCTAGCAATCGGCGTAAAGAACAGAGATATCAAGGCAGATATCCTCCTAATCGTTGCACCCAAGATGCTCCGAGAAATACCCTTGTGTTGCTAGAAGTTATCAAAAATTACTGTTAACTTTTGATTTGTGTTTATGTCAAAAGTTACTGTTAACTTTTGTCAGTTTGTGTGATGTGTAGATGGAGGCTGCCTGAGAGAATAGAAAACTAGGTTTTGGAATTTCCTGTTTTTCCCTCTCTCTCCATTCACGGCACCTTTTTGGGTTTCTTTTATATGAGGAGATATTTTGGTCTCCTCAAAATAACTACCCATTGACCCGAAAACCCGAGTGTATCTGGATACCGTGTTTCGGTCATTTTAGCTTCCAATATAATGTAATATCTTATAATCGTTGTTTTACATGGACCGACATTATAATCCGTCATTAATTATAAATATCCGTATATTTATAATTTGCCAATTAATTATAACGGTTTATGTTTAATTAGCTTACATTATATACTATAATTAAATATAACTTGTTATATTCAATTTTACGAATTACAGTTAATTCGTCTCAGCTAACTTTCGTCTCATCATCATATTGACTAACCTTTTAGTCAAATACAGTGACTAACCTTTTAGTCATATAATAGGGTATCAATATGATTATTTTCTCAAATAATCACATCTCTCAAACACATCCTATAGGTGTGACTTTTAGGGACCAGTTGATCACCGCCATCTGTATGACAATAACGTCAAACTTATCTAGCAAGCCAACCGTTATTGATAAACGTTAATCACCTGATTATTATACAAAGTATACCCTGTGAACCTACAGAGATTTATTTATGTTATTGCACTAGCTGGAGGACACTAGCTCCAACATTAAGTTCTCTTGAACTTCAAATAAGTCTTCATTTTCATTTGCATTTTCATCCTCATCTACTACTCCACCTCACTACCCTCATCACTATCATATGCACTGTCCTCATCAGGGTCATAACTAGGGTCTTCTCCCTCACTTAGATCTTCCCACTCTTCATCAATATTAGAAGTAAGGCAAGCCAGATCTGACTCCTCCTGATGTGAGGTAAATAGATCTGATATCCTTAGATCATTAAAATCATAAGTTTGTTGAATATTATCAGCAATTGATTTTTGAGGGGAAACTCTTGGTGACTTTCTTGTATGAAGAACTATACTTATTAGGCTACTTTGCTCACTGTTTTTTGGATGAGATTCTATTAGGGCTTTTTTGGTAAATGTAGTTTTTATGAGAGAGTGTGTTTGATCTTTTTGTGAAGTTTTTGTCTTTTTTTGGCATTGTGTTTCATCTTTTTCTGAATATTCAATGCTTATGTTTGGGAGTGGTGGTCCCTAGTTTTGAACCACATTTGGAATCTTTCTTTTACTGTCTGACTTCCTCCTAGGTGTCAACTTCCTGGAGCAGTTTACAATAGATGGGGGAATTTCTTCTCCCTCAACCAATTTCAACAAATGCATTAAATGTGCTACATCCCCAACAAACACAATATAGCAATCAACTACTCTCTCTTTAACCACAATGTCACACATTATCTGAGCACCACTATCATCTACCACCCTTTCTAGCCCCACTTCAGGTTTCATGTAAAAAATGGCATCTACATTCCTCTTGGAGGCTCCAACTTTCTCACACTCCTCTAATAGGGTAAACCAAGAGAATTCATCAATATCAACAGCAGAAGTCCTAAATACCCTACCAGTATAAACAAACCCTAACTCATTCTTGGTAAATGACCCACCAAACCAAATTTTAAGAGTCACATAACCAACAGCATTCCCCTAACCAAAATCAAATAAAAATTCATTCAATAATGTAAAATAGAAGCAACACAAATATACAGAATGAATAAGAGCTATTTAACAAGATAAAGTAAACAATATTCCTAAAATCAAACTAATTAAATCCAAAATATAACAAGTAAACACAAAATTATAACAATTTCTTGAAAGTTGAAAAGAAAAGGGTAACCCCTAATTTAATTTTACCTTCTCCATGGCGTCGTCTGCAACAATGGTGATGATTAAGATGAACAACAACAATGTCGATGATGAAGACGCATAACAGCAATGTCGATGACAAAGTGATAAATGATGAAAGTGATGAAAGTAATTTTTAGGGTTTACTTTTGAGAATGATGAAAGTGATAAATGATGAAAGTGAGTAAATTAGGAAAAAAAGGACGTTAAGATGACTTAAGTGGAAGGAGTAACCTGTTTAGCATGTTTCCCTTCTCTTAACACAATAGGAGTTAAATGATGGAATAGTTGGGGTTATTCTGGGTTATTGCAAAGTTGGGAATACTTTGACCAGGACAGGCATAGTTGGGATTATTCCCATCAAATAACACTAAATAAGTCAACTAATATAACTTAGTTTAGACACTATTACCTCGTAACAAGTCTCATCAGTCCATAATGGTTGAAAACACAAGTTTTCTAGCCACTTCTGTACATAGATCGATTTCGCAAGGATAACTTAAAAAAGAATGAAATTTAATGCACATATATTTCTTTTTCATGCATCTACGAGGTTGTTTAATGCACATATATTGCTTTTTCATGTATCTGCAAGGCTACAAGGCTACAAGGCTATTGCTCCGCAATCCCTTACCATTATTTTTGGGACAAATGATGGGAGGCGGGTATCCTAAAATTTAAGACGGGAAATGGTTTACCCGCCTAATCCAATCATAAACCCTTCACTTATGATTATTTAAACGACCACGAGACCAAAACGCACCCTAGATGGGAAGAGTGAACCCTTTTTGTGGGGACGGGATTAAAACTAGGTGAATAATGTTCTAATATTTTATGACGGGAAAAATTTTTAAGGTTGGATTAAGCGGACCGATTCGCGGACGCGCTTTATTCAACTCTAAACTCGTTCCCTTATTAGAAGAACTAGGGTAAATAATGAGAGGGTAAACCCTCTTAGGGTTTAGGGTTGGATTATACAGGCGAATCATTGTTGCGTAGCATACTTTTATACAGACTCTAGACTTTACATATTTTATGCATATACGAGCTTTTTTAATGCACCTATATTGTTTTTTCATGCATCTACGAGGTTGTTTGATGCACATATATTGCTTTTTCATGCATTTTCAAGGCTACAAATCTATTGCATCACCAATATCGTACCATTATTTTTGGAACAAACGATTAGGGGGGTGAGTATTCTAAAATTAAGGATGGGAAATGATTTACCCGCCTAATCCAACCATAAAACCTTCGCTTATGATCATTCGAACCATATCGAGACAAAAAGACACTCTAGAGGGGAAGAGTGAACACTTTTTGTGGGTGGGGATTAAAACTAGGTGAATAGTATCCTAACATTTAGGATGGGAAAGGGTTTAAGGTTGATTAGGCCAAACGCTTTGCGGACGCGCCAAATTCAACCGTAAACCCTTTCTTTTATTAGAAGGACGAGGGTAAAAAATGAGAGGGTGAACCCTAAATCCTAAAAGGGAGGGTTTCGGGTTGGATTAGACAGGAAAATCATAATTAGGTAGTATAGTTTTATGCAATCTCTAGACTTTACATATTTTATGCATGTACGAGTTTTTTTAATGCACATATATTACTTTTTCATGCATCTACGAGGTTGTTTAATACACATATATTGATATTCATGCATCCGCAAGGCTACAAGGCTATTGCGTCCCAAATCCCTTCACATTATCTTTGGGACAAACGATGGGGGCGGGTATCCTAAAATTTAGGACGCGAAATGGTTTAGGGTTGGATTAAGCGGGTCCAACCCTAAACCCTTTCCCTTATGATCATTCGATCGATCTCGAGACCAAAAGACATCCTACAGGGGAAGAGTGAACCCTTTTTGTTGGGACATAATTAAAACTAGGGGAATATTGTTCCAAAATTTAGAACGGGAAAGGGTTAGAGTTGGATTAGACAACTTAGAGCGGCAAAGTAAACCTTTGTTTGTGGGAACCCTTAGTAATCAATTTTTGAACAACAAATTTCATTTTTCAACAGTGAGAATACAACCGGATACATTCCTCGATGAAGTTGACAACTTATAACATGAATCAACCGGCAACAATCATTCCTATAAACATTCAACAATTAATAAACACACATTTCAATTTCAATTATCCTCTAGAAATTGAAACAGTCAATGACATTTACCATAATCCCATAACAACATCTGTCAAACAATCAATCAATCTACACATAAAAAGATAAAGAATAATATGTGAAAAAGACAATACTACCTTATAAAATCAAGACCACTAAGAAGCTTATAATGGAAAGATCCACACTGAGCAGTAGATAAAAGACCTCTATTATAGCAATGCGTATGAAATAAGAGGAAGCCCGGAGCTAATATAAATTGTTATCCTTCCAAATATGAAGTCCCCCTAATATCAATTATTTTCCATGTAAAAAACGGAATAGATACTAAGGTATAGTAATTCTAATAAAAGTAAATAAGCAAAACCTTCCATTAACCAAAGCAGCACAAACGGTTGGATAACCATCAGAACTCAAACATTCCGCATCTTTCTCGAATCATGCTCAATATAATGTTCTTTTTACATACATGACCAATAACTGAGATATAACACGTTTATATGGTCTATTTTAGGAAACATTTGCACCATCAATTAGCTATTGTTGTCTTCGTTGTCGTAAGTACATTAACATCATACATCAGTGGCACAGAACACAAGAGATTATAATGATAGATGATTGACTAAGTAAATTTAATAGATTAATAAGCACCTAATGCAAAATAAAGCGGAAAATTTCAGAAAAATACAACTCTAATTAACTAATTTAAAGCATAAAAATCATTAAAATTGAAGAATAAGAAAGTTATAAGAGAAATTAAGAAGTTACCTAATTTTTAAGGAATAAAGCAAAGTGAAGTGAGAAGGCATCAAATCAAACAAAAGAAGGAAGCTAGGTGGATTGGAGTCGATCGTTGTATATGAATGTGAATGTGATGGAGAAACAAGTAGATGACAATTCAGATAGAGGAGAGAGAAAAAAAGAGGAGTGAGAAGGGAAATCGTGTAAATGACGGGAAAAGGAAGGGTTTGGGGGTATTGGGTTTAGTAACTTAATCTCAACCCTTCCTTTATTTCAAATCTAGTGGCTGTAAGTGGTTGTCACAGTTCTCATTATGTCAGTGGTTCTCATGGGATCCCAAATCTATATATATATATATATATATATATATATATAATTGAGATCTGGTGAGAACCTCTAAGATAATGAGAACCGTGAGAACTCCGCCTTACAAAATTTATTTTTTAAAACTAACAAAATATTTGGATTCGGCGTAGAATATTATGGCTAGATAACATATTTATTGGCCGAAAATTTATAACCTACGGACGAAAATCGAGTCGAAATAGATTTTACTCTTTTTAATGCACCTAGTAATCAATTTCATGTATCTAACAATTTTCATGCATCTAGTACTCATTTTCATGCATCTAGAGCTAGTTATTTTCATGCACCTAATAATTGTTTTAATGCATGTAACAATTTTCATGCACCTAGTACTCGTTTTCATGCATTTAGAGTAGTTTTAGTTTACCTAATTGAATTTATGTACATTAAACACATATTTTTTAATATAATCAATAAATTTTGTTTACTTATTGCAAATATTTTGATTGAATAAACTAAACTAGTTAACTAAATTGATTATGTAGGTTGTTTTTGATCGAAATTATTGTATCTATGTTGATTTAAATGAATTTAATAGGATTACATCGAAAATTTCGAACGAATTGACGATTGATTTGTGGTATTTTCATGTTGTTGCTTTAAATTTCTAAATACTTAGTTATACATGATTTTAAACGATTTTTGGTGATTGTATCAAACGAATTATAGTTTTTAATCGCAAAACCTAGGATTTAATTTAGTTTAGTTATAAAAAAACTAGGGTTTCAAATTACGAAATTGAATTTGTTTGACATTTTAGTTAAGAAATTGATTGTTAGTGTTTCGTTAATGAGATATGTAGATCTACAGGTGTCACATTAATAATGAAAAAATTGTGATACTGTTGTTCGTTTATGTGATATTGAATGTGAAGATTAATGTTATTTATATTTCAAAAAATTGTGATACATGTTTACTTCTGACAAATTAGGGTTCATATTACGAAATTGAATTTGTATGACAGAGAAACTGATAGGTAGTACTCACTAATCGAGTGATGTAGATATACATATTAATTTTAAAGCACATTACATTATCTTTTTAATGTCTCGTTACACTGACAAAATTATGATATTGTTATTAGTAAAGCGTGATATTGAATGTCAGCATTAGTGATATTTAATCACCATAATTTTGACATGGTTTGTGGCACCCTCAAATTTGCGGAAAGAAAAAAAAATAATTTAACTAAATAAAAGATGAGAATACATAACGAAGGTGTCTTAAATAAAAAGGTTCAACAAAAAGGAAAAATATTATACAAAATACATATCCAAAACGGGAGACATATCTCCCGTATAAATACGGAAATAAAAGAGTGTATAATAATATACAATCCTAAAGAACCGAATATAGGTTCAAGGTAAATACTTCGCTCGCTAGCTCGTCAATGTACCCAATGTATGCATCACAAACCTGCCAACCGCATTAAATATAAACACGGAAGCCACAGTCAGTGGGGAGTAACTCCGAGTTCTCCCAGCCACTAAATGTCGAGTTTAATAAAACATGAATAACATAAAAGCAATGTATATGGAAAATACAAAACCTTAACATATATGATATGCTTTTCATGTTATGAAACAATTAACTAACATATAACCTAGCCTATGAAAGCTATCATGTGAATCCGATAATAAACTATAACACGAGGTAGGGAAGCTGGTATGCTAGCTCAGAGGTTACCCTGTAACATGGCCATGATACCCTCGACCC
>JAIUZE010026312.1:0-19226 GCA_022085475.1 Heliosperma pusillum | reverse complement strand
TCCATAATAATTTCTCCCCACTCAATGTAAAACCAATTTGCAAAGTCCGTATTCACAAAGGTCGTAGTTTACAAGTGATCAGTATCAAGAGTGGTTTCCCCGACTAGAGAGTAACATAACTGATAAACGAATCTTCATTCGAGCATGGCCATGCATTTCAGTTACAGCTCCTCGAGTGGCCCTGAGAAATATCATATTTTGATAAAGGTGGGATATTTTCTTCAACTCGAATCTTGCAGATACAAGCGCAGTATGAAATGGCCCAGTGAAAATCTACTTAGCCTCCTGTTACGGTCGACCATGAGAAAGAAACCAAAGTCACCCAAAAACTGCCTTTATCTCAAGAGACAGTCGATAGTCAAAAGAATCACCTCTAGGAACACTATGGATGTCCTATCCACGACCTGGCACCTAATGTTCTGAAACATTTAGGACTCCATAACGTCGTCACAAAAATGTCCTGCGCAGTATCATTATAACCCGCATCTGTGATCGATCAGTCAACAGTTTGACTTATGGCTCGTTGAACCCACCATCAATCGACGTCACAAAATAATTGCCAGAGTTATCAGCTCATGTAGGCAATTACAGACCAAAACAAACTATAATGTAATTCAGTTCACTTTGTGGTGTTCAATGTTGTCCGTACAACCCACATGAAAACAAAATATAAACAAAACGATGATTTTATAGATAGTTTTTATGAAAAGATACAGGTGTCTAATCCATAAAAAACAACTAATACAACTCAGGAACACGTTTGATTCCCATGGAAATAACGTGCCCTTCATGCTTATCATATCTCAATGGTTTAGTGAGAGGATCTGCAACGTTATCATCCGTAGCAATCTTGTCTATCACTATCTCCCTTTGCTCCACGTAATCTCGGATCGTGTGAGCCTTCCGTTGTACATGCCTAGACTTGTTGCTGGACTTAGGCTCCTTAGCCTGGAAGATGGCACCACTATTATCACAATAGATGTTGATCGGGTCATCCGAACTAGGAACTACGGTTTGTCCCTGTAAGAACTGACGCATCCATAAAGCTTTCTTCGCAGCCTCTGAAGCGGCATAGTACTCGGACTAGTCGTATAGAATCTGCTATAACATTTGTTTGGAGCTGTTCAGCTGACCGAAGAAGCCCATTAAGAGTAAACAGATCCAGACTGAAGATTTCGAAGTCCATCTCGATCCGTTTGGAAGCAGCATCGCGTAAACCGGTTGCGCCATAGCACAGGTCACCTCCATAAGTCAATACCAAATCCTTAGTCCCTCCGTAGGTACTTAAGGATAATTCTTAACAGCTATCCAGTGTGTGTCACCTGGATTTGCCTTTGGTAACGAATTTGTCATACTCAATGCATATGCCCACGTCTGGACGTGTGCATATAATGGCATACAAGATCGATCCTATAGCTGATGCATAAGGAATCTGACTCATGCGCTCGACCTCTTCCGATGTCTTTGGGGCCTGAGCTTTACTCAAATGCATCCCAGAGACCATTGGAAGGTTCCCCTTCTTGGAGTTGGTCATGCTGAACCTCTCAAGAATCTTATCTATATAAGACTCCTGACTGAGGGATAACATCCGTCGGGATCTATCTCTGTAGATACGGATCCCCAAAATTCTTTGTGCTTCACCCAGATCTTTCATCTGGAAATGGTTCTTTAACCAAACTTTTACCGAATGTAAGAGAGGTAGTCATACCAAATCAAGAGTAGGTCATGTCAACATCAATTTTAGGAAGACATCTGATCCCACTCGACTTGATATATAAGCATGGTTCCTCGACCGATCGAGTAAATCCATTCTCTTTTATCACCTGGTCGAAACGATGATTCCCACTCCGAGAGGCTTGCTTAAGTCCATAAATGGAACGCTTAAGCTTGCATACCTTCTTAGGATTTTTAGGATCAATGAAACATTCGGGTTGTACCATGTACAACTCCTCCTCCAAATAACCGTTTAAGAAGGCGGTTTTCACATCCATTTGCCAAATTTCATAGTGATGAAAAGCGGCAATCGCTAAGATTATCCGAATGGAACGCAACATAACTACGGGTGCAAAAATTTCATCATAGTGCAATCCTTGCACTTGAGTGAAACCCTTTGCCACTAGTCGTGCCTTGTATGTATCTGGTTGTCCTTCTACAAAATGCTTTATTTTATAAAGCCATTTGCACTAAAGAGGCCGAACCTTATCAGGTAAGTCACCAGATCACCATACGGTTCTTCTCATACATAGAGTCCATACTCGGATTGCCATGGCTTAAAGCCATAGCTTTAGAGTATGAACAGTCATGGCACGTTATAGGTAGCGGGTTCGTTACTACTAAGAGTCAAACGTCATCTCTCCATCTACTCGACATACCAACTTGTATCGGTCTGAGGGAGGGAATTGAAGACTCTACCGACCTCCTGAGTCCTCAGAATATTTTACCGCAGCCGATGATGAGGAACAGGTTCCTCCAGTTTGGGTTATATCGTTGTTGTTGGTTCTTGAATCTCCGACCGATCGAAGGTTCTATCACTCGTCTTGTTCTCGAGAAATTCTTTCTCTAGAAACTTCGCACTAGCCGCAACAAAAACACGTTGTTCGGTAGGCGAATAAAAGTAAGGACCAAACATTCCTTTTGGATAACCAATAAAGTATGTCTTGACCGATCGTGGGCCGAGCTTATCGTCAGGTCTCCATTTGACATAAGCCTCGCAGCCCCAAACCCGAATAAAGGGCAAGTTAGGGACCGTTCCCTTCCATAGTTCATATGGAGTCTTGTCTACAGCTTTAGACGGACTTCGGTTAAGTATTAGAGCAGCTGACAAAAGAGCATATCCCCATAATGAGTCAGGCACAACCGTGTGACTCATCATGGATCGAACCATCTCAAGCAATGTTCGATTTCTCCGTTCGGACACACCATTCAATTGTGGTGTTCCAGGTGGAGTTAACTGTAGTACTATACCACAGTCTTTAAGGTATTGATCAAACTCATTCGAAAGATATTCGCCACCACGATCTGAACGTAGTGCTTTAATCTTTCTATCCAGCTGGTTTTCAACCTTATTCTGGAATTCTTTGAACTTGTCAAAGGACTCACTTTTATGCTTCATTAAGTAGACATAACCATATCTACTCAAATCGTCCGTGAAAGTGATAAAATACCTATAGCCATCTCTAGCGTTGATTGACATAGGTCCACACACATCAGTATGTATGAGTCCTAATAGGTCAGCAGCGCGCATTCCAACACCTTTGAAGGAAATTCGAGTCATTTTGCCTATGAGACATGATTCACACGTGCCAAAAGATTCATAGTCAAATGGGGAGATAGTCCCATTATCAATGAGCTTTTTCACGCGTTTTTCATTTATGTGTCCCATACGGCAATGCCATAGATAGGTTTGATCTTTGTCACCAACCTTTGCTTTCTTATTACTCACATGCATTATCTCTGTGGTTTGATCTAAAACATATATTCCATTTATGGAAACAGCTTTACCATAAATCATATCGTTCAAAGAGAAAATACAGCTATTATTCTTTATTACAAACGAAAATCCGTCCTTATCAAGTACGGAAACTGAAATAATGTTCTTAGATAAACTGGGTACATAGTAACAGTTATTCAGAAATAACTCAAAACCACTAGGGAGTTGGATTACATATGTTCCCACTGAAACGGCAGCAACTCTAGCTCCATTCCCCACCCGCAGGTCCACATCACCCTTTGCGAGAGTTGTGATGCTTCTTAGGCCCTGCAAATGATTACACAGATGAGAACCACAACCAGTATCTAGTACCCAAGTTCCGAAACTTGCATGGTTAATCTCAATCATATGAATAAAAGATGACGTACCAACAGGAATGACGCGGCCTGATTTTACGTCTTCAGCATACACGGGGCAGTTCCGCCTCCAATGCCCAGACTTGTGGCAATGGTGGCACTCCACGTTATCTTTGCTCTTTGTCTTGCCTTGTGAGCTACCGCTAGTCTCACCAGGCCCACTCTTGACCTTTCCTGGCTTTTTGAACTTTTGCTTCCCTACAGCTAGGTCAGCTTGAGCCTTGCCCTTACCCCTACCCTTGTTGTTTATCATGAGAACGTCCTGTTTCACGCTCCCACTCAATTTCAGATCACTCTCGGTCTGTACGAGAAGTGAGTGGAGCTGATGAAGACTTTTCTTCATATCATTCATATAGTAATTTGCCCTGAAAAGGGCAAAACCATCATGAAGTGAATGAAGCAGTCGATCAATAATGATCGTCTCATCGATTTTACAACCAAGAGCCTCCAGCTTTTCGACATTCTCGATCATAGCAAGAATGTGTGGGCTAACCGCTTGGCCCTTCTGGAGTTTCGCTTCAAAGAAGCGACAGGTATACTCATAGCTAACGATCCTCGGAGCTTTCGAGAACTCGTTAGAGAGAGTGGTGAAAATCTTGTTTGCACCCTGGGCTATGAATCGCCTCTGCAAATTGGATTCCATTGAAAAGATGAGTACGTTCTTTATCGCACCCGCCTCCATTACGAAATCACTATAAGCAAATGATTCATTGGCTCCTGCATTGGGGCCTGGGTTAGTCGGTAGTGGCTCAGTCAAGTACTTGAGCTTTCCGTCAGCAATGGCAGCATTCCGTAATGCCGCCTCCCAGTCCGCAAAGTTTGACCCATCATTCTTCAGTGCGTGGACTGATTCATGTTGTCCATAAAGATCTTTAGCCAGGACTCGCGAGCGAGTGTAGCACTTGGCATTGGGTCGTCTGTACGTCCAGCCATTTGTTATTTTAAGCAGTTATATCTGTATATAACGTATTCAAGAAACTGTGAAAAGAAGAAAAAATTATGATAAGTTTCATCGTTTTAAAATTAAGTCTTAATGCAAAAACTGTTTAATGCGATGACTCAAGCATTTATACAATTGACCTCCCTCAAGAATTATATAAATGATCCCAAGACTCAATTTCTGTAAATTGATAAGCCAACCTTTTGGCTAATTCTACCTTTAGAATTCTCGGTCGATAAATTTCTATAAATTCTATCTTATAGTCCATTATAATCCCGAGATATTACTCGTACTATAATATTGAGATAAAATAGGTCAACACTCACTACTTACCCAACGTAGAAGGGGTCATATTATGACTTCCGACGAAGAAGGGGTTCATAGTAGTTTTCCCTTTAAAGACTAATCTCAATTTTCATTTTAGAGGAAGATCCCATCATCTTAAATTTAATTCATTTTAAGTGAACAAATTCTAGCATTTCGTGAATGATTTAGACTAAGGTGATGGCTCTATGAACGAGTGACATCTGTATGTCTATGATGAAAATTCAAACTATATGAAACATTTTTCACGCATTTTAGGTGGTTTGGTTTAGGCGGAATATGATGCAGTTATTTAACATGTGAATGAAAAAACAAAAGAACGGAAAAATACGTAAACTATTACAATGGTCCTAGTGTGGCCTATCTACCAAAAAAACAGTAAATACAAGTATGGAATCCATCCTTATGGACCCGAGAAGCTTGACTTTGTCTCATCTTGGTCCATGTAGCGGGAGTGAGCATCCGATCTCCGTCTCTAGTCTTCTTAAAATTACATTTAAAAATTACAAAATAAACCTATTTACATTCTAATTCCAAAACATAATTAAAAGAAAAATAAAAGAAGATTAGAGATCTCAAAATTACAACCAAACCATGCTTTCATCATTACGAAAACATGATTAACTAAAGCCACACTAGGTATTACATTTTTCAACCAATTGCAAAAATACGTAAAATAAACCATTCATTCATACATTCAATAAAAATGCATCAACTATATAAATTAATACTACAAAACATAATTCATTAATTATGTTGATTAATTATCCAAACCACCATTCAAACCGATCAAAATTATGTGACAATTCCTTAATTGCCCACAACAATTTTAATCTTCCATAATCCATTTTATTTTAAACCTTTTTAAAATAATCGGGTATCATTATTGTGAACCTTTTCACAATAACAAACAAACAAACATTATCTTTATAATGTCAAAAAAAAAAAAAACAAATTTTTTTTTTCTCTCTACGGATCACTGTTCACGTGAACAGTACCAGTACAAATTTTTTTTTTTTTTTTTTTATTGATTTCTCACGGTTTAATCAAAAAACCAAAAAAACAGTAAAAAAAATAAGAATAAAAAACTAATGCTGCTGCCTTTTATATATATAAAAAAAAAAAAAATCTGAATTTTTTTTTTTTTTAAAGCAGTGAACAGTAACCGGGCAGCATAAAAAATTTTTGGTGATGCCAATATCGCTAGATCGGTACAAATTTCAATATCTAATCGTTATTAAAATTGATTCAAACTAGATTATTCAATTTAACCTTTTAAAATGAACATCTAAATCATGATTAAATCGATTATCCTTATATTCATTTAATCACAATCGCTTTGAACATCATTAAAATTGAATCATTATTCAAAAATCTTCAATTTAAAACAATGAATCCGAAAATAATAGCAACAACAAAATCAAAACAAATCCATCTTATTTTAATTTAATCCTTATCAAATTAAAACAACCACAAATTTATTATATTGAATTTTAACCTATTAAAATAACAATATCAATAAATCAACAATGGAAAAAACAAAACCCTAAAAAAAAATCACACGGCTACAAAAAAAAATTCCAACCGTGAATTTTTTTTTTTTTCGGTAAAATCAAATTTTTTTTTCTCAAATTTATATTTCATAAAAATGAAAAACATATAATACAATTTTGTAGCCAATAGCTCTGATACCACTTGTGGGAAATAACAGTTTACATCCCCTTAAAATTTAGGATTATAACAAAATTATATAATATGAATTGCGAGTCATAAATATGAAAACGATATAAAATATAGAGAAAACGAATTTAACCTTTGGTCCTAGCAAAATTCGGCCTAAGAACAAATATCAAAATAGATATCCTCCTAATCGTCTCACCCAAGATTGATCAAGATATGCCCTTCTCCTTTGCTAGAAAGATGATTAAAAAGTTACTGTTAACTTTTTAGGGTTTTTTGTGTTTTGTGTGATGGAGGCACAAGTGAGAAAGTAGAAATTAGGTTTTTATTTTTTTTCTCCTTCTCTCTTTTTGATCTCACGGCACTCCTTAGGTCAATTATGAGGAGATTTAGTCTCCTCAAATAACTACCCATTGACCCGAAAAACCCGAGTGTATCTAGACACTTTTTCCGGTCATTTTAGCTTCTAATATAATGTAATACATTATAATCGTCATTAGTCAAAGACCGACATTATAATACATCATTAATTATAAATATCCGTATATTTATAATTTTCCAATTAATTATAACGGTTTATGTTTAATTAGCTTACATTATATACAACAATTAAATATAACATTTTATATTCAATTTACGAATTACAGTTAATTCGTCTCAGCTAAATTTATTTAATCATTATTAAATAATTATATCATCATCACATTGACTAACCTTTTAGTCAAAAACACTGACTAACCTTTTAGTCATTTATTAAGGCATCAATATGATTATTTTCTCAAATAATCACATCTCTCAATCACATCCTTTAGGTGTGACTTTTAGGGACCAGTTGATCACCGTCATCTGTATGACAATAACGTCAAACTTATCTAGCAAGCCAACCGTTATCGATAAACGTTAATCAACTGATTACAATACAAAGTATACCCTGTGAACTTACAGAGATTTATTTATGTTATTGCACTAACTGTGGAGGACACTGGCTCCAACACATTCTGTTGTGGGGTACCCACACACGAACTTTGAAACAATATGCCTTGCGAAGTGAAATATGGCTGGAGTGAATGAAATTCAGTGCCATTGTCGCTTCTGACTATTTTAATTGCCGCGGAAAATCGCCGAGCTATCATAGCAATTAAAATCATAAATTTGTCACGTACGTCGGTTTTGGAACGCAGTAAATACAGCCATACGCCACGAGAATGATCGTCAATGATGGTGAGAAAATATCGAGCACCACTAGTAGACGGAGACTCGTAAGGCCCCCATTAATCACAATGCACAAGAAGAAAAAGACCGTCACTTTTATTATCACTTAACGGAAAAGAATTTCGAATTTGTTTGGCACGATGGCAAACATCACAAGGTTTAATCAAAGTACCCTTATATAAACGGAAGTAATTTAGCAATTTTTCGGAAGGGTGACCCAACCGCCTATGTCATAAATTAATTGTAGAATCAACCCCTAAAGCATTCGTGCTAACACGTGGTTCCTGTCGAAGGTAGTATAGTCCATCCAACCGATCACTTGTGCCAATCACTATCCTCGTATGTCGGTCCTGAATAATACAGTTAGTAGCATTAGTGACAAATTCACAATGTAAAGCATCGCTCAACTGAGAAGCGGAAATTAAATTACAATGTAATTGCGGAACATAAAGAACGGGATTGAGAGAAATATTCGAGGATAGTCTCACGCTACCAACGTGAGATGATTGGACGTGACTACCATCCGGAAGGCCGACGACACGGCTTGGAATGTGACGAATATCCGTTAAAAATTCCAAATTTCCAGTAACATGATGAGAACAACCTGTATCAATTAACCACTTACCACAGAATGTATGAGAAGGCGTGCCAAATACGGCAACAAGAGGCTGTGAAGACTCACCACGACGCACATCAGTATGCATCGCATTACTACTTTCAGGTTTGGCTGTATTTATGGTATTGTTATTACGAGCACCAACACGGCCACGGTTGGAATTTCCACCGCGTGAGGTACCATGGTTCGAGTTTTTCACGCCTTTAAGCTCATACCACCAGTCGGGTATTTCATCTAATAAATCAAAGCACATACTGTGATCATGTCCCATCTTACCACAATTAGAACACACAAGTCTTTCTCTTTCAGAACGAGAGAGTTGAGTGGGAGGACGAGGAAGCAGCGGAGGTCGTGGGGGTAATCTGCCGAACAGCAAACGAGGATAATTCAGGTGAAGGCGCGGTTTCCTTGGATTTATTTATGCCCTTCACCCGTTCCTCTTGATTGACTAACTGAAACGCACGACTGGCCGTGGGTAGGGGGTTTGCGACAGAATTACGGACCGCAAGGTTTCATAAGGAGCAGGAAGTAAGCCGAGTAAAAATTGGTGTAGCCGATCACTTTCCCGTCTGTCGAGATGTTACCTATGTAATATGGAGAAGAAGAGTCGATGCGAGGCAGAGGAGGGGTAGGTTGCGCGTCGCCAGCCATGGCAGCCGAGTTAGGTAGGTGTTTTAATATTTTTATTTTGGAGAATTGGTTGTCTAATAGGTTTTGTCTGATACCATACTAATATTATAATTAGGTATAAAACTCAATCTGATTTGCATTGCTATTAATCTTGATATTTATAGTATATCGTAAGGTAAGCTAATAATAAAATAATAGAGTTGGGCTCAAACTAGGAGACGCAACATATTACTCAAACTAGTGACCCAACGTATGAAGCATAATAATAGGTTAGCTAAAATTGACGCGAGGACGGTATGTCGGCCTCATTTAGAATCCTACAATGTTTAGGACTTAACCCCATCCAAAGCACATTACACGATCCATTTCTAAACTTGTTTTTGCTTCAAGAAAGGCTTTTCACTATATTCCACCTTTCTTACCAATTGTCCCTTGTGCTAGTGGTTAAGAGTTGTCCTCTCTAACCCCAATGCCCAAGGTTCAAACATTGGTACTTTAACATCAAAACTATATTCCACCTTTCTTTCTTCTGATCCATGTCCATGGCATGCTTTTCTGGATATGGGCTCTCAGCCTTACCACTTATGTGGCTCCTGCTCCGTGAGTTACGAGTTACGAGTTACCACTACGAGGAGGTGGTGAACGAGCATATGGTCTTCCTCTACTTTCTCCACAATACGACCCTTCTCTATTAGGCTTCCTGACCTGACAAACATAATTCACATTTCGTTACCATTCTCAACACTTGTTTTTCTCTACTTGCTCCATCACAAAGTATGGTGTAGATCATATTGCAGGGATATAAGGCGATATTCAAGGATTCCGTTTCTTGGTGCTCTGACCAAAACAACAAAGAAAAGACGGCCAATAATACTGACAATATATTGTCAATATCCATGGATATATAACAATTTCAAAATCCATATTGTCACCTCCTTAACTTTGAAAGTCTCATTTTGAAAGCAAGGGTTGAGAGTAAGAATTGAAGCAACGCAGCGAAAGAGACGATAGTGATGAAAACATTAGGTTGGCAAAAAGAAACCATCGATTGCAGTATAATATATGTTGATTAAAGAAGTAAGCAATAAGGCAGAATAAGAGTGGTATTGAAGCCTGTAGTAGCAAATAAGAAATGTGATGATTAAGGCATAGTAACAAATTTAATTTGCAAGTATATATAATATATATAAGCAAGTGAAGAAACAGTTGGCCAACACTACGTTACGTGTGTATATGATATGTTGAAACAACATTAGGCAATGACATTAGCAAAGAGCAGACAAAGTTGGGAGTATCCAACCTCTACCATATACAATAAAATATTATGTGACAAGTCGATGAGTGTTGTATGTAGTAGCATTACCTTGAATGCTGTGTTCATTATTACCTGCAAATACTGAGGGAGGGAGGGAGGAAGGAAGATAGGAATTGGATTATTGCAACATTTGCAAGTAAGGGAAGTTACTGTAGTCTCACCTACTGCTTTATGGGTCTTTCATCTATTAGGCTTATTAGCCCAGCCCAGCCCAGCCCACCTACACTCAATTTACAACTCCCATTCAACCAGATGCCTTTTCCTGGCCCATTCATTGCCTTATTAGGCCTCCGCACTTGTCATACTTCTTTCTCCCTAAATCACTATTCGTCCTCCACACATTAGGTAATAGAATATAACTATAATATATGCGCCTCAACTAGGGCTGAGCAAAAAATCCGATTATCCGAACCGATCCGCATCCGATCCGAAAAAATGGATACCCGATCCGAAAATGATATTCGGATCGGATACCCGATCCGAACATTTTGGATACGGATCGGATATCGGATACCAGTCTAAAAAATTTCGGATATCCGATCCGATCCGAAACTTAACTTTTTTACATTTTTCCCAAATAAAGTTGAAACTTACCCATTACTTTTGGGCCTTCAAAATCCACGAATTCACTTGTTTACAACATTGGCCCATAATACACCATATTGTACCTTATATATATAGTCACCCATTTCTTCAACCCTAAATGTTGAATTCATTTTAACAGACAAGAAATCAACTCACTTCCTCTTACTCCATTAAAAAATACTAACTTCCGTCTTAAAATTATGATTGTGACTCCATCTTTCTCATAATGATTAATCCCATTAATATTATCTTCTCATTTATTTTACCCAAATTACTCTAATCAACATGAATATTATGACTCAACTCTCTCATTCATCAACTCTTATATTCAAAGCTTTATTTTAGTTCCAGTTGCTTTTTTTTCTCTCCTGATTTCAGAGGCAGAAGAGTTTTTATTCCACATATTTACGGGAATGGGGGAAGTCTTGTTTTCAATGTTGTGTTGACAGATCTGGGTTTATTTTAATTTTTCTAAATCGAGGAGTTAATTTAGTTAATTTACGGATAGAACTGGGATGTTAAATTATTATATGTAGTGAAGTTTTTTATAAAATAATTTTTTTTTGAGCAAAAAAGACATTTTTTAAGAATTTTTAAGATAAATACACATACTGAAAAAAATTTCTCAAAAGTTGGATATCCACGGATATTTGGATATCCGATCCGATTTTTTCGGATATTAAAATCGGATATCCGAAGTGTTTCGGATCGGATATCGGATAGTAAAAAATTTGAATTTTCGGATCGGATATCCGATTCGAAATTGGAGTTCGGATCGGATATCCGATCCATGCTCTGGCCTAGCCTCAACCATCATCTTAAGGTTTTGGTTGATATGATTCATCTATCATGGTATCAGAGCCAGAGTGACCGTAGGTCACGTGTTCAAACCCTTGCAGCCCCCAATATCTCACAACCTCAACAAGTGGAAAAACCTGACACATGGTATGGGGGGCCTGTGCACTAACCAACCACTCTTCAAGCCCAATGGGCATTCGAGTGATGGAGCATAATAGAATATAACTATAATATATGGGTCTCAACCATCACCTTAAGGTTTTGATTGAGATGGTTCATCTATCATTAGGCTTTGCTCTTTTCGGCTGAACTGAGTTAAATGAAGTTGAATAGAACTGGGTAAAGCTAAACTAAACTGTGTTAAAGAGAGTCGAGCTGAAATTAAGCTGGAAAGAACATGGCCTTACTCCCATCAACAACAATTTTTTTAACTTCCCATATTGCCCCTCCTAACCCAAACATACGGACTGTCAATTCAACTATTCACTAACTTTTTTTATTGCCAAATCCAAAATAACTACTAATCAGCAAGTCTTGCTTGCGACGGGGCGACCCGTCGCAAGCTTAAGACGGGTCACATTTCTCTCACAAAGTGCAAGTGGGGGTGCAAGTGGGGGGGCTCCATTTCCCACCCACTTGCACCCCCACTTGCACTTTGTGAGGGGGATTTGACCCGTCGCAAGCTTGCGACGGGTCGGTCCGTCACAAATGAGAATTTGTGACTACTAATATCCACTTACAAAGATTTTAACATTTGTAGATTTCATCTATCAATCAATAAACGTTAAACTAATCGACGTCAAACATATTTTTTTTCCCTAACATGATTACAATGAATTAATAAGTGAAACAATGTTAAACTAGCTAGTCCACGTAAAATTAATTCATTTATTTTTAAAAAAAAATTCAAAACAACATATTGCTTATCGTGATGTATAAAAAAAAGTTTAATGTTATAGTCAACAATTAATAATGTATAGTATTTTGGTGCATAAAAAACGGTTTATTAGACTGTGATGTATAAAAAAATTTACAACAGTAATTAAATTTTAGATTAAATGTTATTCTCAACAATTATTAATGTGTAGTATTAAACATTAATGGTTAGAAAAGTGAAAATTTAACATTTTGTTTGGTTAAATATGTTTCTCTGGAAATATTGATGAATACGTACCTAGACCAAAATTTGTAGAGAATAACTAAAAGTGTAAAGCCCAATATTTACGAATAGCGTAGAGTGTTTTGAGTGAGAAAAATTCTAATTTCACCTATTCATTTAGTAAATATAGAGGATTAGCAAATACGTTAATCAACCTATATTTAATGTCGGTTGCGAAATAGAGACCGCATTAAATTAGTAGCTAATTAGAGACCGCACTATATTAGCAGCTACTAATAATAATTAGTGACTAGGCTTATTACAACCACACAAAAATATTCACTAGTTGGTCGCTAATGTGGTTTAAAGAAGATGTTACACATACACAATGTGTATAGAAAATTCTATACACAACCAATGAAAATGTGACATGTGGCAAATTCAAGTTAACCTCTATTAGTTAGTTTAAGGTTAGATTAGTCATTTAACATATGTAGTTAACTTGTTAACTATATTTATGGAAAGGATTTGATTTATGGTGCAAAATTTTATATGTTAAAATTTTGGATTTGATTTATTAAAATAAAAAAATAATATAATTAACTAGATTACTCTTTCTAGATTTTTTATATGTAAAATAATTAAATCGAATTTACTCAAAATTAAATCAACAATCGAATTTTTAATTTTATTTTTAAATAAAATAATTTGAAGTTATTTGATTATGTTATTATTTTAGTTGAACCTTGCTAGTCTTTAAAATAAACTAGTTTTATAATTTCATTCGCATTTTAGTTTATTTTTTAATTTTATATTTTCGATTTAATCCATTATAAAACAACCTAATTAATGTTTGAAATTATAATTAACTTATATTGTATTTAAAAAACCGACTTTTTTTCATGTTGATAAATTAAATCGTAATACAAAAAAATAAAATCTTGCAGTTTTAAAATTCCCCTCGTAAAATTTCATATTTTCTTATTTATAAATATTGTTAGCTTGTTCTTAGGAAAGATATTTATTTATTTTATTTGACTTGCCTTATTTAAAATGATCCTTTTCAAACTAATGTATTGCCTATTTAAAAGATTTTGTTAGCTTTATTATTTAAGCAAGATCTTTCGAAAACTTTAACTATTGCTTAATAGATCTTCCCTCCATCTCATAATAACTTTCGTAGTTTGAACGTTGTATTGCACAGTCTTCAAGACAACAATTTGACTCGATTTTTCTTCATTTGTATTTACTTTTTTTTTCATTTAAAAAATATGTTTTCGAAATAGTTTTTTATTGTGAATATAAATGTTTTTTCTTATAACGTGTTAGTTTTTCATATTTTAACACTTTTTTATGCTCAAAGTTATTCAATTCGGCTTTAAACATGAGATGGAGGGAATATTATTAAATAATAATAATAATAATAATAATAATTTCAATAATATTAATATTAATATTAATAAAAAAAATTAAGTTTAAGATGAGTATGAGCTGAATTTTGTAGAGCTGAGATGAACTGAACTAAACTGAATAGAGATGAACTGAACTGAACTAAATTGAGCGGAATTGAGCAGAACTAAACTAAATAGAGCTAACCTGAACAGAAGTGAGCTGAAATATAGCTAAGTACCCGTTTATATAAAATGTCGGCTTTATGCTTTGATCCTATATAACTAAGTACCCGTTTAAATAATAAGTCGGTTTTAAGTTATGATCTGATATAACTAATTACCCGTTTACATAAAGTGTCGGTTTTAAGCTATGGTCCTATATAACTAAGTACCCATTTACATAATAAGTCGGTTGTTAATCTATGATCATATGTAACTAACTACCCGTTTACATAATAAGTCGGTTTTAAGCCATGACCGATATAACTAAGTACCCGTTTACATAAAATGTCGGTTTCAAGCTTTGATCATATATAACTAAGTATCTGTTTACATAATAAGTTTGTTTTAAGCTATGATCTTATATATCTAAGTACCCGTTTACATAATAAGTCGGTTTTAAGCCATGACCGATATAACTAATTACCCGTTTACATAATAATTAAGTCGGTTTTAAGCTATGATTCGATATAACTAAGTCCCCATTTTCATAAAATGTCGGTTTAAGCTATGATCGATATAACTAAGTGCCCGTTTACACAAAATGTCGGTTTTACGCTATGATCCATATAACTATGTGCCAGTTTACATAATAAGTCGGTTTTAAGTTGTGAGCAATATAACTAAGTGCCCGATTACATAAATGTCGGTTTTAAGCTATAATCGATATAACTAACAAACTGTTTACATAAAATGTCGCTTTTAAGCTATGAATAGTATAACTAAGTACATACGTGTACATAAAATGTTGGTTTTAAGCCATGATTCGAATAACTAACTACTTGTTTACTTTATAAGTCAGTTTTAAACCCTAAATCCTAAACCCAAACCTTAAACCCCTAATACCCTAAACCCTAAACCCTAAACCCTAAACCCTAAATAAACCCTAAACCCTAAATACCCTAGCCCCTAAATTCAAAGCCAAACCCTAAATCAAGTTTGACGCCAATTTATGTTAACTAAGTACATGTTATATTCAAAATATAGTTTGGCGATATTTATGTTAATCTCAAATGAAAAAACACCTTTTAAATAAAATCAAGTTTCAAAACCTTAAATAACCAATTGCAAATGTCAATATTTTAAGTTTCAAATTCGCATCAACTAATATTTTAAAAATCAAATTGAATACAGTAACTGCTTTTCAATTTTTTTTTTTAAAAAAGGTCAAATTAAGTTTAAGGTTAATTATGGATAAATTTTTCAAATTGTATGCCAATGTTAAAATTTTAAAATTTAAATTGGCACCCAACACTCCATTAAAGAAACTAATTAGTGGCTTCAATTAAGGCTCTAATTTAGGAATCATCAAGATTTTCGTTTTTTTATAGTATATTTATTTTGGAATTAATTATGGTCAATTATATCTTCATTTAAGGTGAAATCCAATTAGGGGATTTTCAATGAATTAATTGGGTCCGTTTTGTATTTTTTTATTTGTGTGTAAATTACGAACAAATAAAATACAATGATAAAAAATATTGTCAACATAAATATAAAATTATTTATTTAAAAAAAATTACACTGATAAATCATAACGTAACGTGGGAAAAATAAATTCGAAACTAAAATAAAACAAAAAAAACCGACTAAAAAGTAAATATAGCAAACACCCTATAATTCAAAATTAATAGTTGGAATTATTGGAATAATTAGACTAATTGTCAAATTGTAGACGTCTCATAATATTTCCTTGTAGTGCATATCATCCCCTAGACCTCCATTGTGAATGCGTAGGAGGAGGAGTTATAGGAAAGTCTAAATTATAAATTGTAAATAAATTAAAATTGAATAATAAAATGATGAATATAGGAAGATAAAATTATAACAGAATAAATTTTTATAATGGAAAAGATATCCTATCTAATTCTTTCCTAAGAATAAGGTAACAATAATTTCTAAAAAAGAAACTTCTAAATATTGTATATAGAACAAAGAGTCAAAAGTCTTCTATAAATATAGTTAACATGTTTACTACATACTTCGTGTATGTTAAATGACTAACCTAACCTTAAACTAACTAATAAAGGATAACTTGAGTTTGCCACGTGTCACATTTCTATTGGTTGTGTATGATTTTTTCATACACATTGTGTATGTGTAGCCTTTTTGGTGGTTTAACGACCTATTTTTTCCATTTAACGACTAAACTAGTAAAGTCTTGTTGGTTGTTGACATCCTTTTTTTTTTGTAGTGGTATTTATACTATATCTATGTATCAATCTTTACTATATATTAAATTCTGAAACCAAGGGACTTTCATGTATTAAATAAAGTTATAGAAATTAATTATACTATATGGTTTTTAATCGATAACGCTGTGTGATAGATCTGATCAAAGGATTTCAATGTAAATATTATATAATTTTGGTTGAAGTATAAATTTAGAAAACATCAAAATAAGGTGATTTTCCTTAAAATAAACATGCTTCACTTATGGTATTAATTAGTATCATAAAATATACATTAAATTAAACTTTATAATTATTTAACTTACACATAATATTTTGGAAACTATTAAAAGCTAAATAAATCAAGCTAGGTTTCCAAAAGATATAATATTGCATCATTCTTTTAAATTGATTTAACATATATGTAATATATTCATATAAATATATGAGCCTCTTAAAATTGCATGTGTACTCAAATTGCATGTTTAATCATCAGCTAATCAAATTATAGTAATCACTCAGTTCAATAGTCAAAATAACAATATTAGAACCAGGAGTAAAGAAATTAATTATAGAATAACAACAGGAGTAGTAAAATTTTCAATATTAATGCGACATTAGTGAAAGTATCAATAATTACGGTGGGAGTAGTGAAAGTAACAATGATTACGACGGGAGTGGTGAAAGTAACAGTAGTAATAACGAATGTAATAAAAGAAACAATACTAACAATAATAAAAAGTATATATGAACAATTAGCCGACCAATTAATTAAAATAAAATATTAATAGTGGGAGTAATGAATTGTCTAATAATTTATTTTATCGTAATTTTAAAATATGTCATAAGAAAATATATTGATGATAATTTATGAGTTATACAATTTTAAAGTATATTTAATTAAAATAAATTTTAATGATAAATATAGGTAGCCCGGGCGGAGCCGACCACCAATACTAGTATATAAATATAATAGGGTAATAGTGAGTAGTAATGGAATGAAATAAATAGATACAATTTCATATACAATATAGTTTTAGATGGATAAAAATTCATACAATAGTATATAGTATAGCAGGAAAGTAATTAGTTTAGAAAAGATAATTAAAATTTAAGAACAAAGCCATAAATTGTAAAGTTGGTACAAGATGGAAAAAAATATTAACACGCTGTAATTTAAATATATTTTATTTATTTATATACTTAGTAGTAGGTGTGTGAGTAGTGAAAATTACAACAGTCGTAGCGGAAATAGCGAAAGAAACAATTATAATGGCGAGAATAGTTAAATTAACATTAATAATTGTAACTGTAGCTATGGAAATATGGAATGTATGTAATTCATAATTTGGATGACAAAAATTTCAATAGTAGTTGCTGGTGTAGTGAAAGTAATAATAATAAGTATAGTGGATGTTATTTATAATTTGAATGATATATTTTTTTACATGGCTAAAAAAAATGATAAATATTAGTAAGTAGTATTAGTCTATTAGCAGTGGGATAGTCAATGTGTGTTGATATATTTTACGATAATGATAATTCTAATTTTAAAAACTCATAATCTAAAAATATATTATAATATAATTTTTGAATAAATGGTAAATTAAATTTAGATAGTCCGGACGAAGTGGAGGAGTAATGTAGCATAATTTCTTAATAGCATTAATACTAAAACTTGGTGTGAGGGAGCATCATAGAATTTAGCCCGTATAAGAAATGTGCATATGTGTAGGTGCATCATGCATGTGTATGTGTTGAGGAGCAACATAAATGATACTCCGTAAATAGATTAGCTTGTTTCGTTTACGTGATCTTTAGAGACGAACGAGACCGACATTGCATGCGGTGATTTATTAATGTTTTAATGCTGATAGGCCCGTACGGTCGTGACTTTTGAGAAAGTCTCATGGAGAAGTAGAAATGTATTTATTATGAGAGATATTTTAATTAAAGATAAATAAATAATCGAGACGGAGGAAGTATATTATAGCAACGGCTTTGGCTTTTCAGCATTAGAATTTTTCATAAATATATATGCGGTTCATCTTATAATATCAATAACAATAACAATTAATAGGAGGTGTTTGGTTGAATCTCTTGAAATGAATTAAAATGAATTTGTTCCATTTTTATGTTTGATTTGACTATTTTGGAATGGAGTTGGAAACCCCATGTAAATCTCATATGCCATTATGCTAATATCCACCTTCTTTCCTCTTTCGAACGAATTGAACAAGTTTAAGATGAACCAAACAATTTTACCTAGAAATGGAATTGGAACCCCATAAATCCATGCATGGAATCATGCATATTCTAATTCAATACATTCCATTTTATTGAACCAAATGACACTAAGTTTTTGTGTTCAAATGATTTAAATGTTCCTCCTTCTAACAA
>JAIUZE010026310.1:0-14102 GCA_022085475.1 Heliosperma pusillum | reverse complement strand
TTGATCGAGCCCCTAGTTAATGTGTCGGGATATCGTGCTCGATCAATTAATATGAGAACCAGGCTCTATATGGTGGACTTTTCCCGGATATGCAATTATTGGGAAAATAAGCGGAAGAGTGATGGCGGTCCCTTGATTCGATGGATTGTGCCATAGTGGCATATCAGGTCAGTTACTGGGGTATTATCTTTGGATTCAACTCGGTCACTTCGTCTCCCTGACTTCGAATTTATGGTATGTATATTTCCGGAAACACTGTTGAGGCAAGTGGGCCTTAAACAGAAAATTCCGAGGCTTGATACCGTTTCCCAAACTGCCTTGGCTCATACTGTGGTCGGGAATGGGCCGGTAGATGGGTTCAGAGGAATATGTTGTATGTACCTGTTCCAGTTGGCTCGTTATGGGTATCTCGCTCATACTTGCAATGGATAAAGGCTAGTACTCCTGAGGAACGTGACAAATTGAGAAAACATGAGCCTATAGACTACAAAATCCGCGAGACGATTATAGAGAAAGAAAATTATCTGACTGAAGGAAAAGAATAAGACGGATTCCTAGTTGTTCATCCAGCGAAGAAACCGGGAACTACTCCTGCCGTGAAGATGGTGATAAATAGGAATGGTAAGGCTAGACCGCGAGAAAGATCGTTGATGATTAGGTCTGAGGTAGCGGAAGAGCGCCTGGCTCGTGGTCGAGATAAAAAGAATGACAAAGGTTACAAAGGAAAGGGGAAGATGAAAGAATAGCCTTAGTCAATTATTAAGTATTTTTTTTAGTTGTAATAAGTGGCGGGGTTTTTAAAATCCTAGCCTAGCTTTTATTTCTGCATTTATATATGTATGTGACGTATCATTATTAATAACGAAATAATGAATAAAAGAAAAAGTTTAGTTAAGAAACTGATGGGATTTTCTTTTATTATTCTTGTCGAATTTCAAATACAAATGTAAATGTCCTTCTATTTACATTTTAAGATAATGACGGGTTGAATCCTGTGAAGGATTGCCTACGTATTCATTACAAAAAAATGAAATCAAACCCTCCGCGTAGCTCGAAAATGTAAAAGAATAATTATTCGAAACAAGAGCTTGTAATGAACTTAGAAAAAGGTGGCATGTGCCTTTCTTACTCCCAAAAGAAGTACAATTAAATTTATTTGATGACATGAGGATTATTCAAACGTCAAAATGCAAGAGCATAGTGACATTAAATATCTGGTCAGGGCCGGTTTTATTTCGTGTTACATGAGCGACACGTGGGTTGACGCGAGGCGTGCCTGGTTTTCTTGTTCGGCCTATGCTAAGGGTAGTACCGTTTCAATTGGTCTAGGTAGGTAGGGTTAGCGAACTCGTTTCCATCTAGGTCTGTGATTCTAACTGCATCCCCTGGGAATATGGATTTGACTAATAAAGGCCCATCCCAATTAGGTTTGAAATTTCCTCGTGGATCAACCGGTAGCAGAGCTATTACTGATTTGAGAACCAAGTCCCCTTCTTTGATGTTTCAGGATTTAACTCGTTTATTGAAGGCTCGTTTGATACGTGCTTGATATGTCTGTACATTATCTAAGGTACGCAGTCTTTTTCGTCCAATAGGACAAGTTCATCATATCTATCTCTTTTCTAGTCAGCTTCCGGAATTTCACTCTCCAAAAGAATACGTAGAGATGGGATTTCTAGGTCTACTTGTCGTACAGCTTCCATCCCGTAAGTCAAGTTGAAAGGAGTGGCCTCAGTGGGTGTCCTAACTAAAGTGCGATAACCCCATAACACAAAGGTTATTTTGCTTGGCCAATCGCGGTAATTGTCGATCATTTTCTTGAGGATTGTGACGACATTCTTATTAGTTGCCTCTACTGCGCCATTAGTCTTAGGTCTATAAGGCGAGGAATGGTGATGCTTGATTTTGTATCTGGCTAGCACTTGTTCAGTCTCGGTCTGGAAATGTGAACCATTATCACTGATGATTTCATGTGGGCAACCATATCGGGGGATGATATTGGTTTGTATGAACTTTGCCACATTTTTAGCGGTGAGACTAGTGTAGGATGCTGCCTCGAGCCATTTGGTGAAGTAATCGATAGCCACCAGAATGAAGCAGTGACCTCCTATTCCATCTTGGGTGATCTTTCCAATGATGTCGATTCCCCAAGCAGAAAATGGCTAAAGAGATGTCATGGTGTAAAGCATCGAGGGAAAAACGTGGTGCACATTCCTGAAGATTTGGCAATTATGGCAGTGTCTGACGTATTTAATACAATTTTACTCCATTGTCATCCAATAGTATCCTAGACGTGTGATTTTCGTTGCCATCATGGGTCCACTCATGTGGGGACTGCATTCTCCATCGTGAACTTCTTCCACTACTTTTTGTGCCTGTGAATGATCAAGGCAACGCAAGATGACACCAAGAGGTGTTCTTTTGTATAGTTCGTCTTGCATTAGGAGGTATTGAAAGGCTAATAGGCGTATGGTGCGTTGTCCCCTCTTATCTATTGCTAGTGGGTATTTGCCATTGAGTTTGAAGTTTAGAATGGCTTGGAACCAGGGTTCCTCTGAGCTTTCTTCTTCATTTGTAAGTTGGTGCACATAGGCTGGTTCTGACCGTCGTTCGATGCATAAAGGCATTTCGATCATGTTGTCTGGTATGTTGATCATGGCCACAAGTTTTGCAAGAGCGTATGCAAAATGATCTCTTCTCGAGGTAGATGTAGATAAGTGACTTGATCAAAGAACTGGGCTACTTGATCTATCCTAGCCTGATAGGGCGCTAGGCTTTCACTTCGAATTTTCCATGAACCTGTAACCTGGTTGATGATCAAGGAGGAATCTCCATGAACCAGAAGATTATCTTTAATGCCTAAATTGACTACTGCTTGTAGACCAATGACGCAAGCTTCGTATTCTGCTGCGTTATTTGTCACCTCGAAGTCGAGTTTGACAGATAACATGATAAACTCACCTTCAGGAGAAATAAGAAATACCCCCAATCTAAATCCTCTTAAATTAGATGCACCATCAAAATAAAGGTCTCATGAATCCACACAAGTCTGCAGTATGTCTTCGTCTGGAAATGACCAGATGTCTAATGTCTGAGCATCGTTGAAAGGGTTGTCTGCGAAAAATTCAGCAAAGACGCGTCCTTTTATAACTTTCAAAGGTTTATATTTGAGATCGAACTCTGTGTGCATAGTCCATCTAGCCAAATGTCCGTTGAGGTTGGGTTTCTCGAAAAGGTATTTGATGGTGTACATTTTGAGTACACTTAGATGGAGTAGCTAAGCATGTAGTGGCGTAGCTTCTTTGTTGCCCACAAAAAACCGAGGCATGTCTTTTCGAGATGTGTATATTTACACTCATATTCCAAGAACTTATTACTAAGGTAGTAGTTAGCCCTTTCTTCTTTTCCGACGGTCTGCGCGAGCATAGCCCCCATGGCTGTTTCTGTGACTGTGAGATATAAACAAAGAGGTTGATCTTGTTGACGAGCCATTAGCAGTGGCGGTTTAGCCAATATCTCTTTAATTTTGTCAAATGCTTTTTGGCAGTCGTTATCCCACATGATATGATCTATCTTCTTAAGCGTTTTGAAAATAGGTTCGCAGATCATAGTGAGCTTCGATATTAATCGGCTCACGTATTGTACCTTGCCTAGGAATCCTCTAACCTCCTTCTCTGTTTGGGGTTGTGGCATTTCGATTAAGGCTTTGATCAGGGATGGATCAATTTCTATTCCCCTCTGGCTGACGACATATCCCAGACGTTTGCCTAATGTTACTCCGAATGCACATTTATGAGGATTGAGTCTAATGTTGTACTTGCACGATCTGAGAAACAATTTGCGAAGGTTGTTGATGTGTCCCTTCCTGTCTTTGAATTTGACAATCATATCTTCTACGTACACCTCAACCTCTTTATGCATCATGTCGTGTAACAACGTGGTCGCGGTACGTTGATATGTGGCTCTGACGTTAATTAGCCCAAATGACATAACTGTGTAGCAATATGTGCCCCATTGAGTGACGAAAGCTGTCTTATGCATATATTCTTCGGCCATTTTAATCTGATTATACTCGGCATACCCATTCATGAAGGATAATAACGCGTGATCTGTTGTATTATTTACCAATATGTCGATATGTGGTAGAGGAAAGTCGTCCTTGGGACTTGCTTTGTTCAAGTCTCTTAGATCAACACAAACTCGGGTTCGCCCATCCTTTTTTGGTCCGGGAAATACGATAGCTACCCAGTTATAGTACTCGGAAACTTTGATGAACCCGGCTTTGAATTGCTTATCGACTTCTTCTTTGATCTTATGAGCTTATTCAGTCCTCATCCTACGGAGCTCTGCAATATCTCTGTCGATCCATGTCGTGTCTTTGTAAGACCTAGCGAAAAATTCTTTGAACTTGTGTAGGAGGTCGACGAAACTGGCCTTTTCGATTGGGTTTAAGGTCGTCCCTATCCTAAGTTCTCGGGGTTCTAGTTCAATCCCTATGTCAACGGGTTCAGTATTTTCTATAACCGGTGCCCCTTCCCCCTCTTGTAGTATTTGTGTAATTATATTGGGGAGGTAAATCGATTGAGTTTTGGTCAGGATCATCCTCATTATCATCATAAATAGAATTGCATTCAAAAAAACATAAAGAGTACGCAGAATCTGATTTATTCATATTACATTTTGTAAATAGCTGAAATAAAGAGGCCATCTGTTCAGTAGTCAGTGGCGGTAAATGAACAGTTGTTGGGACATTCCCCAAAATGCTGTTGTTATTAGATGTTATGCTAGGAGAAACAAAGGGATGAGGGGTGATGACATGAGGAGAATATCTAGGGACTTCGCTAGACTCCGACTCTGATTATAACTCTGACTCGAATTAATTGTCTCCTGGTTCTCCTTTGAAGATCTCTCCCTCTCCCGTAGTGACCTTGAAGAGCTTCCCTTGGTTGTTAGTCCAATTGATCGACTTTCTCCATCCTTTTGGCTGATTTGAGCAGCGTCGGTGATCAACGTTGTAGGGTTGAAATGATCGTCTTGAAGTATCATGGTAATGATCTTATCCTGTGCAGCTCTGACGAATTGATCTTGTCCAAACAGAAGACTAACGACTTGCTCGTCTAAACAAGGTGTTTGACGAGTTTTGACGGTAGGAACCGTTTCTAAGGGAATAAAGTACCAATCGTGGAAAACGTTGATTCCATCTAATTGTATTCCTCCTATAGTGCCAAGGTTCGGGAAACCCGTGAAAGAATTCTTGGCTCCCCTCTCTAACGAAATATCCATTTAGAATAGGGAGATAAGGTTGCATCTGGATTCCTTTACTCTTACGATTTTGTACTTGAGCAAGCATTTCCAAAGTATATTTCTTTGTGGGTTTGTTCCCCAATACTAGTGGTATCTTTCCTGAATTCCCCTCTTTGTGGGGTGCATAGCTACCTGATGGGGTTCAATGGCATCCCGGGAAAATATCCCTATAATTCGAGCATGTGGTTGAACACTAAGTTGGAGTATGGGTAGAACTATATAGGTGCCAACTCACTCTCTACGAGATTTATTCTTTCTAATCCTCCAAGCTCATATACTGGACCCGTGATTTCGTGGTTGTTTGACATTTTCTCTATCACAGCTTTGATAGGTGACGAATTGATCGTCACTACTTTGCCATCTAGAGAAATTTCATCTTCTGGTGTAACGTGGATGTTACCGCTTTACAAGCGTGAATACAAGGCCTTCCCAGAATTATATTAAAGGATGCTTCGATGTCCACAATCTAGTGAGGTTGATTAGCCCTATCACATTTCGTCGTGTCCCATTATATGCTCGAACACCTTGGTTGGTAGAAGTCCAATATGAATCTTTCATGCCCAATTTACGCGCTGTTTTTAGTGGTATGACATTGAATACGGAGCAATCGTCTACCAAAGTCGTTGGTACGTTTTTCTTTAGGCACGTGATTGTGATATATAGAGCAAGATTGTGACTGGCACCGAAAGGAGGTAAATTCTCATCTGAGAAAGTAACTGGGTTACTTAGCTTAACTGAGTCTTGGAGGACCAAGTTGACTACTTCGTCAAGTGTAGAGTCATGTGTTACATTCAGCTTTGCCAATGCTTGTAATAAAGCTTGGCGATGGGGAAATGAGTTTCCAACTAACGGCCAGACTGAAAGATCAGCCTTTATCTTATGCTATTGTTGTAATAGATGGTCAGTAGATGGTCAGTAGATGTATCTTCGCCTTCATTTGGAGTGACGACATTGGTGTTAGTAACAGGACCATTAGTGGTAACACCATTCTTAGAGAAACCTTGTTAAGGACGCCCCGATCGAGTAAGATAGTCTATATCTTGATCCTCACTAGCCCTAACTCTATCGTCATTGTCTGTGGTTTGATTAGGTTTTGCGAGGTATTCATCCTCGTCATCATCGGCCCATATTCCGTTGATGGTATTGAGTTCTCTTAGTCTAATGTTTTGGGCTTCCAAAACGATTATTCACTCGACTAGATCTTCATATGTGGTGATCACCTCTTGCATTGTAAACTCTTGGGATAGAATTGGAATTCGTGGTATGCTTTCTTAGGGTGTGGCACCCAGAATGCATAGAGATGCTACACTGGTTTTAAGTTCCAAAACTTGCCTACTCATACTCTTAGCCTATGCGATGAAATCATTGATGGTAGGAGAAATGGTGGAGTATATTCCCTCATTTTCTAACAAGTGAATCTCATCTTCGATTGGGGAAATGAGATGTGAACAAGTTTGGTTCTTCATCTGTAATCATCAGAACTCCAAGAGGATTCTGAGTATTGTTGGGTTTACCCCAAGGAGGTATGGGTAGACGACCACCTTCATTCATATCTTGAAGGGCGTGATTTAATTTGAAACATTTTTTTGTATCATGCCCTTTACCTCTGTGATATTCGCAGTAGGAATTCTTATCCCAGAACCTAGTTTTCTTTTCTGGATCAGGTGTAGGTCCTATGGGTTGGAGTTTGCCTTGTTGTGTCAACCTTTTGAAGGCATTGTAATATGTATCACCGATGTTTGTGAACTTCCTTTGTGGGTTGTTCTTTAGATGGTTCAACAAGAATGACTTCATCGGTTTTGTTAGTAATGCCGTAAGAAAAACTTGTTGTGCCTTAGTATCCGCAACCTATCATTTTGGACAAGAGCCCTTTTCGAATGTCGTCTTCGATTCTTGATTCTAGCACAGTTAAATATTTAAAAGACTTTATGTTTTGGTACCTAAGGTGCTTCGCATAAATAGGTCTCAAATTGTCTACAAAATTTTCCACAAGAGTGGCTTCATCTGGACGTTCAACCAGCTGTGTGCTAGTCTTCCTCCACCTACTTATGAAGTTGGTGAATCCTTCTTTCTCATCTTGGGTAAGAACCTCTAGAGTACACATATTGACTTGGATTTCAGCATTGTCTACGACCTGTATGGCGAAGTTGATTACGGCATCAGCCCAGGTTGTAATTTTCTTGTGTTCTAGAGAATAGAACCACTGCTTAGGAATGGTGTCGAGAAATGAAGGAAAGATCCTTATGAACATTTCTGGTTTGATGCCTTTGATAGACATGTAATCCTTGAAGACACGAATATCATTCAAAGGGTTTTCATGCCCCTTGAAATTTTGGATGTCAGTCATGTTGAAGATGGTTGCCAGTTGGGTATTTACCGCTTCATATTTGTGATTATTCTCCCTGTAGATTTCAGCTCCCTTTAGGTACATTAGTTGCTCCTCCAGGTATTGGAATCGTTTTTCAGCTTCAGTAAGAACAGGTGGGGGATTAACTTCAGGTTGTCTCATGATAGGTGATAAGTGAATATTTGTATGATTTTAACCCTCAATTTAGCTCGGTTTTGTATGTCATTTGTGCTTTGTTAAGCCATTTTATGAGCTAATATCGTCTTCTAGGCGAATTCCTATGTTCTAACCTGTTTTGTAGGAAAAGTGACGTTTCTACACCCTATTTCTATATTCCCGAGCATTTGCCTAGAACCCGACGATTTGAAGAAGCAAGTTTGACCATATCAAAGGCATTTCAAGAAAGTTCACCAATTCAGAAGAAAGAAGAAACAAAGACGATGTCAAAGTTGTCAGAAGATCGATTAGTTGGGCAAAGAATTCATCGCTTTACATCAAACCCTATCAACAAACCCGACTCAAAAGGTCAAGGGGGATGATGGAAGTCAAGTCATATGCAAGGGGAGATGAAACGAGAGTCAAAGGACCCAGATTGCAACTTACCCGATCGGTTAAGTGGTGTACCCGATCGGGGATCTCTGCTGATCCGAGCTTTTGCTTCGACTTCCTCATTTTTGTCCTATGTGATGAATGCATGACCCCTCCCCCACGAAACCCTAATTGTAACAACCCGAAAAGTACCCAATTTTTCTAGTAAAATTTCTTAAGTATACTTTTCAGCAAGGTTAAGTTTTTAAAATAGAATTTATTGTTTCGCGTCGTATTTTGAAATTTCGCGTTCGTATTTGGAATTTCTGAGAGATTTCATGAAAATCACGTTTTTAGTCATCTTTGACTTTTCTTGACTTTTAAGTCGTCTTTGACTTTTTCTTGACTTTTTAAAGTCGTCATTGACTTTTCTTGACTTTTAAGTCGTCATAAACTTTTCTTGACTTTTAAGTCATTTTTGACTTTTCTCGACTTTTTAAGTCGACTTTGACTTTCGTTGACTTTTCCCGACTCGCCTCGTAATTTTAAAGACCGAAATTATATTTGAAAAATAATAAATTTTAATTTATTTTTATTAAGATTTATTTAGATTTATCATAATTTTATATAATTATTTTGAATTTATTCGGAATTTAAAGAATAACTTTTACGGTTTTAACCGAACGTCATTTAACTATTCCCGAGTCATCGTAAATCACGAAACAAACCCGAAACTCGACTTTGGCATGCGTCACACGCCCATGTCATCGTTTTCCACTCACTTGAGATATTTTAATTGTTTCGATTAAACTAATACAAATATCTTAGATATTTGTTATTTTATCGATCCGTCAGTTTAAATTACGCAAATCGATAAATCAGACCCGGTTTCTTTGATGAACCACACGGCTCTCCTTCCTCTCTTAGACCATGATATTTTCATTTCTTTTGATTACAATAACATAATATCTTGATATTTAATTTAATTAACTTAATATTTAATCAATTACCGTAATATAATTATTAAACCCGAGTCAATTCCGTAACAACAATTTCAAAACCCGACTCCATACTCCCTCTATATTTACACGGCTCCCTCACCCTCCATTACTCACCAACAACTTTTCATTTTACAATAAATCAAATTAAGATCTAATTAATCGTTCTTCATCGTTCTTCATTCGTTCTTCGTCGTTCTTCATTCGTTCTTCGTCGTTCTTGAGCAAAATCATCATAAAACCTTCATTTCTTAATTAAATCCGTCCTAACTTATATTTTTAGAATCTCCTCTTCGCTCTCCATCTTCAAGTACGGTTTAATTTCAATTCCGTCAAAATCGTTTTCAACACTTTAATTATGGAAAATCAAGTTTTAAATTCTAATAATGTTTTTCGTGTCATTTCTTATAAGGGGAAGATTTTGAAGACGAGTTTGGTGACTCGTATATTTTGGGTGAAGATTAGTAGACGGGTTTCTTTACTTCTTATTTTGGTGCTACTTGATTTTGCTAGCTAGGTAACGATTCCGAGTTACTCGACGAATTAATGTTACATATCTTTAGTTTTAGTTTATATTATTGTTACTTATGATTTTTAATTAGTAACATGATAAGTAATCATTTTTATTATGTTGTATGAATTTATGACATGTTTGGTGTTCTTGACATGTTTGAATGATTTGTTCATAATCATGATTTTGTATGGATGATTGTTAAAATGGTTGTTTGTTAATTAAAAACATGTTAGAATTAATTTAGAATGGATGTTGGTGTTGGACCGTTTAGGGGCTGTTTTGTGGGGCTGGAAACCGGTCCAAACCAGGCCGGTTCAGGCCGGTTCAGACCCGGTCCAGCCCGGTCTGGTTGGTCCGTGTTTGGTCCTTGTGGGTTGTGTCGATGTTTGATTGTTTTGTTGTTGTTTTGACGGGTTTTAAATATGTTATGCATGCGGGGAAATATTAAGTAACGGTTTTTAGAAAAGATGACCAAAACCGGTCTAAAATGAACCGTGGGTTCCCTTGAACTTGTGACGGTTTTTGAGTAGTGTTATTATATCGTGTTTTGTAATTTTTAGCAAGTGGGAAGTTTTAATAAGTAAATTATTTAATTAAAAGCTTTTCATTATATTATTATTTCTCACATGTTAGAAATCATAATACGAGATTTTAGTTTAATTTGATATCATGTAAGTCAAGCGGGTTTTTGGTAAGAATTAATAAATTCACATGTTAGAAATAGAATGAAATAACATGAAATGAATGTGATATTCTTATGTTCAAGCCTCGATGGCTAAGACTCTGTTTCTAGCCGGTTTGACCAAACGGGTTTGGTCAAACTAAGATCTAGTCAGCCCCGTTGTGACTGATGACCCGTCGCGGGACTCGGGTCGGGGATTTGTCTTCAAGTAAGGTTGTATTTAATTAATGAATTAGCCTTAGTAGATATGAGGCGATATGTTATTTGATTATGATTTATATGCAATTAGTCACATGTTAGGAAATTGTTTCAGTGACTGTTTGATTATATGGTTGGTGTCGTGTTGACTAAGTACCCATAGAGAATTATGAGTATATGGCGTCTTGACCATTCTAATTATAAATGAGTATCTTGGACCATGACATTGATAGGCCGTACTATCTTTAACGAGCATATGGAGTTTGCCGCTTGATAGCTTTTGTGTTCCCGGCTTGATGGATCTTCAAGTCGGGGCATGGCTGCCATGGTTTCCACTTGGGGAAATGGAGCCAGCTTTAGTACTAGCCAACCCTTTGATGGATCTTCTTAGGGGTACTCATGTGATTGTATCATGGGTCTTGGATGCGATGGATCTTCGCATTTCTCTAGGTCTGCGCAGTGTAGGTTTAGGGTTGAGTCGTATCTTGGACATGTTATTAGGGTAACCTCTGAGCTAAGATATGTGCTTTGGATCTGGGCCATGTTATTAGTGTAAACGCTGAGCCCAGATGTGTGCTTGGTATTTGGGCCATGTCATTAGCGTGACCGCTGAGCCTAAATATTTAAGTATATCCTACCTCGTGGTATAGACTTGAGTTACAGAAGTCTTCTATTGACGTCACTACGAACTTGTGCCTGTTTGTAGAAGTATTGGTCTTTCATGTTTGTATGATTCTATGAATCTTAGAAGGTGAGATGCAAGCCGGCTAAGGTTGATAGAGTTTGGATTACCGGTTGTTAACTGATTCACATGATTACGTGTTGATTAGGGGTTGAGTGTATCACGGCCATGTTTCTGAGAGGAACCTCTGAGCTAGCATACCAGCTTCCCTACCTCGAGTTATAGTTTATTATCGGTTTCACATGATAGCTTTCACATACTAGGTTATTTGTTAGTTATGTAACAACCCGAAAAGTACCCAATTTTTCTAGTAAAAATATTTACTAACACTTTTCAGCAGACTTAAGTTTTTAAAATAGAATTTATTGTTTCGAGTCGTATTTTGAAATTCCGAGTTCGTATTTGGAAGTTCTGAGAGATTTCATGAAAATCCCGTTTTTAGTCATCTTTGACTTTTCTTGACTTTTAAGTCGTCTTTGACTTTTTCTTGACTTTTTAAAGTCGTCATTGACTTTTCTTGACTTTTAAGTCGTCATAAACTTTTCTTGACTTTTAAGTCATTTTGACTTTTCTCGACTTTTAAGTCGACTTTGACTTTCGTTGACTTTTCCCGACTCGCCTTGTAAGTTTGAAGACCGAAATTTTATTTAAAAAAATAATATTTTTGATTTATTTTTATTTAGATTTATTAAGATTTATCATAATTTAATATAATTATTTTGAATTTATTCGGAATTTAAAGAATAACTTTTACGGTTTTAACCCGAACGTCATTTAACTATTCCCGGATCAACTTAAGTCCCGAAACACGACTTTGACATGAGTCACGCGCCATGTCACTTTTTTTCCACTCATATTAGATCTTTTAATTACTATGATTAAACTAATAAAAATATCTAAGATATTTGTAACTTTATCGGTCTGTCAACTTAAACTCCGCAAATCGCTTAAAAACAGACCCGATTCCTCTCCATTTCACACGCTCTTTTCCCCTCTTAAATCCTTTGTATATTTTCTTTCTTTTCATTACAATAACATAATATCTAGATATTTGGTTTAATTAACTTAATATCTAATTATATTTAATCAATTACCGTAATATAATTATTAAACCCGAGTCAATTCCGTAACAACAATTTCAAAACCCGACTCCATATTTTTCCCTATAATTACACGGCACTCCCAACCCTCTTTTCTCACTAACAACTTTTCATTTTACAATAAATCAAATTAAGATCTAATTATCACTTTCTTTAATCGTTCTTGAGCGTTCTTCGCGTTCTTCATTCGTTCTTCGTCGTTCTTGAGCAAAATCCTCATAAAACCTTCATTTCTTAATTAAATCCGTCCTAACTTATATTTCTAGAATCTCCTCTTCGCTCTCCATCTTCTAGTACGGTTTATTTTCAATTCCCTCAAAATCGTTTTCAACATTTAATTATGGAAAAAATCAAGTTTAAGTTCTAATAATGTTTTTCTTGTCATTTCTTATAGGGGAAGATTTTGAAGACGAGTTTGGAGACTCGTATATTTTGGGTGAAGATTAGTAGACGGGTTTCTTGGTTTATACTTCTTATTTTTGTGCTAATTGGTTTTGCTAGCTAAGGTAACGATTCCGAGTTACTCGACGAATATATGTTACATAGCTTTTGTTTCTTTTATTTTTGGTTCATCTTTTGTTTTTGGTCATGTTATTATGATTTATGGTTTTTAGTTGTAACATGATAAGTAGTAATGATTTTCATGTTGTATGGTATTTTTAATATGTTAGTGTTCTTGATGAATTTGGATGATGGTTCATAATAATGATTTTTGTATGATGGTTGTTAAAATGGTTGTTTGATAATTAAAATATGTTGGAATTAATTTGGGTGTGATTGTTGGTTGAACCGTGTAGGGGTTGTTTAGGGGGGGCTGTGAACCGGACCAAACCAGCCGGTCCAGGCCGGTTCAGACGCGGTCTGGGTTGGTCCATGGTGGGTCCGGGTTTTGGTCTTTGGGTTGTGTCGATGTTTGATTGTTATGTTGTTGTTTTGACGGGTTTTAATTATGTTAAGCATGCGGGAAATAATTAGAAACGGTTTTTAGTAAAATTGATAAAAAGGCCAAAACAGCCCAAAACTAGGCCGTGGGGCCCAGTCCAGGCCCATGTGTGTCTCGGCCCAAAATCAGCCTGTGGGTCCCACTTTGGGACTTGTGACGGTTTTTGAGTTATCGTCATTTTATCGTGTTTTGTAATATTTAACAAGTGGGAAATTTTTAATAAGTAAATTATTTAATTAAAAGTATTTTTTCATAAAATTATTATTTCTCACATGTTAGAAATTATAATACGAGATCGTAGTTTAATTTGATATCCTTTAAGTCAAGCGGGGGTTACGTAAGATTTAATAATTCACATGTTAGAAGTTTTAATAAAATAACATGTAATGAATATGTTGATTTTTATGATCAAGTCTATGTGGAAAGACTCTGTTTCTAGCCGGTTTGATCAAACGGGTTTGGTCAAACTAAGATCTAGTCAGCCCCGTTTTGACTGATGACCCGTCGCGGGACTCGGGTCGGGGATTTGTCTTCAATTAAGGTTGTATTTAATTAATGAATTAGCCTTAGTAGATATGAGGCGATATGATATTTGAATATGATTTATGTGCAATTAGTCACATGATAGGAAGTTTTTCCCGTGACTGTTTGATTATATGGTTGGTGTCGTGTTGACTAAGTACCCATATAGAATTATGAGTATATGGCGTCTTGACCATTCTAATTCTAAATGAGTATCTTGGACCATGACATTGATAGGCCCGTACTATCTTTAACGAGTATATAGTTCACAGCTTGATAGCTTT
>JAIUZE010026307.1:0-20806 GCA_022085475.1 Heliosperma pusillum | reverse complement strand
ATCTCTGTAGGTTCACAGGGTATACTTTGTATAATAATCAGTTGATTAACGTTTATCAATAACGGTTGGCTTGCTAGATAAGTTTGACGTTATTGTCATACTGATGGCGGTAATCAACTGGTCCCTAAAAGTCACACCTATTGGAAGCTAAGATAACCGAAACAAAAGTGTCCAGATACACTCTGTTTTTCCGGTCAATAGGTGGTTATTTTGAGGAGAAAAAATCTCCCCACAAAACCTAATTGTGCCGTGAGAAAGAGGGAGAAGTGAGAAAAATTGAGATTTTTCTTCTAACCCTAATTCATTCTCTCTTAGGCCTCCATCATTCACATCTCACAAAAAGAAAAGAAACAATATTCTTTTCTCTCTTTTTCTAGCAAAACCTAAGGCATATCTTAATCAATCTTGGGTGCAACGATTAGGAGATATCATAATTTTGATATTTGTTCTTAGGCCATTAAAACAAGGACTAAAGGTTATTTCTAATCTCTCGTTTATTATGCATTTTTCGTTTATGACTATTAATCATATAATCATAATTTCATTATAATCCTGAATGATTTAAAGGGAAGTATACGGATATTTTCCCACAAGTGGTATCAGAGCCAAAGGGCTATGAAATTATTTATATGATTTTCATAAATATTGAATTTGTATAATTCTTAAAGACAAAAAAAAACCGTTTTTTTTTTAAATTTTCAATTCGGCCAAAATTTTTTTGGCGTGTGTGTATCACATGAGATTGATTTGGAGGATGTAGTGAGATGTGAACTACATGAGATGTGGTATAATTATATGTTGTGCATAAAATATGATGGCATGATAATGAGCCTATATGAAATGGATTATGTATTAATGATGATGATATGTTATTGCTAACAAGCATGTTATATATGTGATTACATGAGATTATGTAGTATGCATGAGTAGTGGCAACTTTGACTTGAGATTATGCTTATTTATTGACAATCATGTTAAAGGTATGCGTTACGCGTGAATATGAGTTGAACAGTTGTGTTCAAGTATGAGAAAAGGATATCATATGTTATGTATGCGTGTATGTGTGAGTAATTGTTGTACGTGGGCTATATAGTTGCATGAATCGCATGAGTGGGGACAGGGTATTCGACCGAGTAGTGGCTACTTGACCGAGTACCTTGACACTCGATCGAGTGTGGGAAGTTGATGTAAAAAATTAAGTCCTGATAAAAGTGACTCGACTGAGCGCATAGTGAAATTCGGCCGAGCATAAGCAACTTGACCGAGTACCATTATGACACGAACGAGTAGAGGTCCCTGTATATTTTGGACGAATACTGTTTTAGGTCACTCGACCAAGTGTATGTTGACACTCGACCGAGTGTGTATGATTCGACCGAGTGTGTGTGACTCGACTGAGTGTGTGTGACTCGACCAAGTGCCTTTTTGGACTCGATCGAGTGAAAATCCATGAATGTTTAATTAGAATTCAGCATTTGATGTACTCGACCGAGTACCTGTAGTACTCGGTCGAGTACATCAAATACTGAATTCTAATTAAACATTCATGGATTTTCACTCGATCGAGTGAGGTCGACTCGGTCGAGTGGCTTGTTGCACTCGACCGAGTGTTTTTATGTCTGGACCGTAGTCCGTTTTTGGCCGTAGGCTTGTGCTTATGTTTGCCATTCTTATTGAAGATACCATGCCTGCTAAAAGATCTAATAATGCGTTAGCTGCAACTGCGGAGCTCAGTGCTGAGGAGGTTGCCAGACTCGTCGAACGGAACAAGGCGCTTGCTGAGGCCCTTAAGAGTGTGGGTGGTAATCGGGAAGTGGTAGTTAATACTAATACCATAAGCACTGCCCTCGCTCGTCACCGACGCACTACCTATGAGGGTACCGGTACGCCGCATCTGTTAAATGATTGGCACCGAGAGATGGAAAGCATCTTCGAGGACGTCGAATGTCCAGCGGAACTATGTGTGGAGCAAGCCGCGTTCCACCTGAGGGGTCACGCGGGGAAGTGGTGGTTCAGAGAAAGGACGACCATGAAGAAATTCTATGTGGGCGAAGGAGAAGAGGCGATTCCTTGGAGGGATTTCAAGACAGAGATGAGGCTGGAGTTTGTTCCCAAGCATGTGAGGGGGAAATTGAGGTTTGAATTCGAGATCTTTCGAATAGCTGAAGAGATGTATGTGACGGAGTACTACAACAAGTTAACGGAATTAGCAAGCTATGCCGATGAGATGTAGTGGAGTCAAAAGTCCCTAGCTGAGAAGTTCTTGAAGGGATTGATGTTTAGGGTCATGAACAAGCTAGTAGTGCCGGTGGCTTCTGACCCTTTTTCAGCCAGTTTTCCCCGTTTCCAGAATATTTTCGTGATTTCTTTCCAAAGTTTGAGTCATTCCAAAACTCTTCATATTTTCTAGTATAAATAAAGAGCTCCGGTTTCACTTTTTTGGCACACGAGTGTTCCGCCCTTCTCTTCTCTCTTTGCATTCAAGGTTTTTCTCTAAGCTTTCGACGCCTACGTGCTTGATCAATCCACCACGTAATCACAAATCATTATGAGTACCCGTCACGTTGCACGACCGACCAATTTGACCACTACACAATCAATTAATTCGATCAATCAACTTAAATCCTCTAACGAGGGCACTTTCTACGTATATGCGAGTCGAGCAATCACTAAACTTTAACTTAGTTAATCTCGTTTCGTCAAACATGTAAGCCTGAGGGTGTAAATCCCATCTTTTTTATTTGTTATTTTTATTTTCCGCTCAACTAATGTAGGATTCACGTTATAAGTAAATTCGAAACCTTTTTACCAAATCTTTTTACATAACCTTTTTTTTACGAAATAGCGGTCATCAGACGTGGAGAAGAAACACAGTAGCTGTTGCGCCTCTTCCAAAGGCTGCCCTGCTCCTGCTCTTCTTCTTCTTCTTCCTCTGGTTCCTGCGATTTCGTTCTTTTTTGTGCTCCTTTTCTTATTTTCTTTTTTTCGTATATAGCCGAATTTCAACATAATCTTTCACATAAAAAGTTTTGTTCTCGACCTAAATTCCTAATAATTCGATATTTGTGGGTTTTCGTCTTTAAATTAAAATTTGGTCTTAGAGAGTCGATTTGTTCATATCGAGTCTTTGGAATTCGTTATTGATACAAATTATAGTTAATTAATATGTTAAACCACTTCTACTCTAGTTATAGGTCAATAATCAATCGTAAATATACAAAGGAACGTTAACTACTCGCGATTATGACTTCACATGCATAACTCAGCTTAAGAACAGACGCAATGAGCCTTGCGCCTCTTCCAGACGACGCAACTGTTGATGCGCCTGTTCTACGTTGACTTATGTCCCTGAACTTCCATTCTCGCTCTAACATTGCTTTAATTACGTAATTATCTAACTATTAGTCGTCATATCGCTCATGTAATCTTTGTAATCCTTTGTAATTCGTTGTAATCTTGTTTAATCATTGTAATTGTATGATTTTGCTTCTCCCTCATATATAATTAATTCTAAATTCCCAATTTCGACATAAATGAGTGTTAATTACATGTTCACCGACATAGTCTAAGTCACATGTTAGGATTAAAATGTTGGATGTTGCATTGCATGCATATAATAGATAACATATCAAATACAAACAATTACCCTAATCATTAGTAGAGGCCGATATCAAGGCGGGCGGGATTAAGTGTTCGATTAAAGAGGTTCCTAATACGTACACTCACCCTTTACTTCAGATCTCTGTGAACATCCGTGTTCATTGGCATCCACGAGAGTCATTCTAGACATAGAATGCTAAGGGTAACGAGTTCTTAGTGTTCATCTCACCACTTTGTGTCTTGACATGGAATAACGTATTGGAACGGTTCCAATTTCCCATAAATATTGGTGGCGACTCCACAAATGCGTATTTTCACGCTGGTCCTTTCAAGCGCGCCCCTTCGTGGTCCCCGTCTCCGTGTACCACAGTTTGGCGACTCCATTGGGGGCTATACACTTACGTGTTACCTAGGGTGAAACGTGAACAAGGTTAGGGAATAGTTTGTACGAGACAGTTGTCGGTTTTCATTACTCGACCTTCTTAGGTCGTTTTATTCGGCCTTCTTAGGCCCAACCCAACCCATTTCGTCCAATCGTCCCGTCTGGACGGTCGAAATTCTTATCTGGGCCTAAGGATGGATATCGATTGACGTCAACCATACCGTGGTTCATACTCATGTTTGTATCGAGGGCTTTCACTACTCGAGGAAATGGACTAGGAACCGACCTTACTCATATTTGGCACGGACCTCTCCACATACCAGGGTTTGATTTCTTGGTATGTCAACCCACCCTTTAAGCCAAAACCCTTTAAAATGCACTCAACATACCGTTATAATGCATGTATAAATGTGTATAACCTATACGTGATCACCATTTTGTAAATAAACCATGACAAACTTTTCAAAAAATAAATCCTTTTCAAAACTGTAAAGCATTTTCAAAGGTGGCCTAAAGTAGCGCAAAATGTGTCGAAACGCTGCCCAAATGTCCAGTCAAAATCGTCTTTCCTCCACTTCGAGTCGGCACTCCCACAACCACACTGCGGCTGCGTAGGACAAACATTTCAAATCTTGTCATTTTCAAAACTCACTTAGCACAGTCACACACTCCCACTTCACAAGTCGAGTCCTTTTTAGTAAGTGTGCTAGAATGGTTGATTGTGTTTTGATTCGTCATCGGTCTCTTGCCCCAGTTTTCAAGATGTCGGGAACTAGTCAAGCAAGTGTTCATCCAGCCGAGCCAAACCCGAATGGTAATGATCTAATCAAGAAAAGCTCTTCAAGGTCACTACATGAGAAGGAGAAATGTTCAAAGAGGAACCAAAAGACAACGAATTCGAGTCGGAGTCGGAGTCACAGTCAGAGTCTAGTGAAGTTCCTAGAGAGTCTCCTCATGTCGTCACCCGCATCCCTTTGTTTCTCCTAGCATATCATCAAATAATAACAGCAGCTTGGGGAATGTCCCGGCTGCTGTTCCCCTGCCGCCACTGACTACTGAACTGATGACCTCTTTGTTTCAGCTATTTTCAAAATTTAATATGAGTAAATCGGATTGTGCTTACTCCTTGTGTTTTTCTGAATGCATTTCTATTTACGATGACAATGGGGATGATCCTGACCCAGACTCAATCGAATTACCTGTTGGAGCAAGTGTCCTCCACAATAGTGCATTTATATAATAAATCTCATTTGGAATATACGTGGAATTATTAGTATATTTTGATACTCCACGTCAGTTGATTAACGTAAATCGGTAACGCTCAGCTGACTATAGTTTGACGTTATTGTCGTATGACGGCGGTGATCAACTGATCCCTTTAGGTCACACCTCTAAGATGAGACCCAAATAGAATACTAATTATTTGTATATGATATAGTTTAATTAGGGCATTACATATATTTGATATATACGTTTAGTTACGAGAGTTGTTTATTGGAAATTGAGTTAAGAACTCATTCCACTTAAGTTTATTAGTCAATTATTCGATAACTGACTGAATAAATTTTACGTCTTATTTTAATACGATTAAATAAGATTTAATAAAGTGATTAATCGTTAATTCATTAAATTAGTTGAGGTTATGCATATATTTTGAGGTAGAGGTAATTAGTTAATTATGTTTACAAAGAGTTATAAAATAAGTTAACTGGAAATTATGGGGCCCATTATATATTGATATATTGGTAAAATATCACTTAAAAGTTGAGTGTATATTGATTATTAATTTGAGTCATATAATTGTTTTATGATCAAATTAACACTTAATTATACAAGATAATTAAGCATATGATTATAAGTATTTGTGGGACAAATATCAAAAATCAAAATAGACCACATTTCACATGTGGAGGCCGGATATAGTGCTAATGGAGATCAATGATGATTGTTCTCATCTAATCCTACACTCCACCTTATGTTATGACACCATTATGATTACAATTACCACCTACACTTAGGTCATTTGCATGTGAATAAAATAAGCAAAATAAGAGCCTTATGTGTCTTGGTAGTGCCGGTCTAAGAGCCTTTAAAAGGGACAATTGTTTTTAATTTTTCCTACTACTTGATACATGCTTATTCTTACTTCTCTTTCTAAACTCAACATCTCTCAAAAACTGACATGCAAACTAATATTCATATCATATTACTAGTGTAGTAATACAATAATATTAATAGTATAATGTCTTACTTATTATCTAGTTAATAATAAGCTAAGATTATTTGGGTTGATTATTGGGTGCAACAAGAAGGAGACCTTCTACTTTGGAGGTTGTTTTTGGAGGATCATCCACTAATTACATGCTTAAGAACAATAAGAAAAGAGTTTCTTATTGTGCCCATTTTGACCTAAAATTTCTCATTGTAAGGAAATTTCTTCTTATCTTTATATTTATGCTTTTATATTTGCATGCATGATAACTAGATCCTAAATCATTAAGTTAATGTAATTTAATGAAATAATTAGAGGAGTCTAATTAGAGCTCTAGGACTTTCATGTGGTATCAGAGCAAAATTGTTACATGCATGTCGATTTTAAGCATTAAAATCGAGTTATACGATAACTTGGGTAAAATTGAAAATTTGTGTTAAAAAATGGTTTGCACAAAATTTTTTATTTGACTGCATACCTAGTGACATCAAAATGGTTGTGGTCAAATTTGGTGATTTTAGGGATTAATTTGCTATTTATTTTGATTTACGGCCTTTAAATCATGTTAACATGCATTTTTTATGTTAAAAGTTAACTAAAAATAGTTTCATGTTGATTCTGGTCATGAAACGTTTATATGATGTCACATGCATGTTGTACATACTTTATGTAAAATTTCGTGACTTTTAAATAAGTTTTGCATGATTATTGATTTTTATGAGATAAAAGTTAATAAAGTGAGATTATTATGTTCATAAAATTGAAACGTCCTTTTATGGTATTGAAATTTTTTGTTATATTTTATAATCTGATTTATATGATCTTGGTGAAATTTTGTAATTTGTTTCACTATTTTACTATATTTATTGGTTTTTATTTGATAAAACCGATAAATTTAAAGCTATTTGTTCATAAAACTAATTCAAAATTTTTGGGCAAATTTTTCTGGTTTTTGGAGTCCCTGGAAATGTTCCAGAATGTAAAAAAATTTTGATTTCAAATTTTTATGATGTTTATATTTTATTTTGGGTTTATTTCATAAATGTTGTGATTAAAACTCTATATTTAGCAAATACGATCAATTCAAACTAATTAAATATAAACAAAATTAGTGGGGACTAATTTTGAGGTCTAAATCAGTTTAGATAATTATTTTGAGCTTAAATACGATTTAAATGTTGATTATTGATTTTTAATGGTTAAAAATCGATAAAATCCATAAAACCGAGTTAGAATGAGCATGATAAGTATTAAGGGCGATTTTGGCATGATTTTTACAGCATTTTATTTATGTTTTAATTGTTGAATGAATGAATGTCATTTATTTAATTTTTAATGCAAGTTGTACCTATTATGGCCTAGATTATTTTAATCGGTATTACCCGTAATGTAAGGGAATACCGATTCGGTTGTAATTTTATTTGCGATCTCGTATCGCCGTTTGTAATAATTTCATTTCATTTTCTAGATCAAATGTATAATAGAAATTTTATTTGTATCTTTTGTAATTAATTATTATGAAGACGTAGATTCCCGAAGTCGCTGTTCCAAAAGATGGTGCCTTTTTGAAGTATGTTCCATGAAGAGGCAAGGGCCAAGGAGTTGGTTTCTGGTTTTGTAATCATCTAGTTAATTAGATTAGCTAGGTGGCCATACTAGAATTTATTATTTGCTTGCTTTATGTTTTCGCTCATGCCAAAATCGCCAACATGCATTTTATTTCTCGATTGTCAATTCAATGTTATTCAAAATTCACCGATTTAGTTCACTTATAGGGAATTAATAACTAAATTGACAAGACCTCTCACATAAATTAAAAGAAATTGAGATTTAGCCTTACCAATTGAAGCACCTATGAACCCCGTGTTCATTAGGGCAACCACAACGTGGACCTTTTTACCTCGGGTAAGTAGGGTGATACGATCACACGCCTAAATTGGGTTGGACTCAACAAGATAAGCGTTATCTTGGGACTAGGAGATGGGTTTAGTTGAAATCCGTCGACCGAGAGTTCTAGGAGTAGAATTAGTCAAAAGTTGACTTACCGTCTTTTACATAAAAGTTGCATAACATGTCCTTTTGTCTAAAATGCGGGTCTCGGAATCGCTTATATAATTTCGTGAGGGGTCATTATATGAGTGACTTGTTAAAATTGTTTTATTAGTGAATTATATATATTAGCAATAAATTTTTATTTTCCGTTGATTTTATTCGCGCAATGATAAATATTTTTTCCTTCTACGAACTTGTAAATCCGTTCAATCGTGGAAAGGAGTTTCCATTATTTTATACGGTAGCATTTTGATTGCGATCTACGTTTAAACCACCATAGCTAAAGACAAAATGAATTTTTCCTTTTTGATCCTCATATTCACCAGTGCAAATGTCTCTTATGAAGAGTATACAAATAAGTCACACTTAGTCAAAAATATTTTGAATTTTTGTGACGTAATCTTATAACAATGGTACATCAATTTTTTTTGCTCCAAAGAAAATATTTGTAATTTTTGGTATGTCGTCATAATGCTCCTTATCGAGGCTTACCTCAAAACAGGCCAAATAAGTTGGGACGACTAGGTTAATCGATTTATTTAAAATCGCGAATAACCAAATACCGTAGACACTTCCTGAAAGGTTTATCCTTTTGAAGGTAAAATCATGAATAAAATGAAGAAAAGTCTTCATTATATTTCTAATCTATTGGTCTAAAAAGAGATTCATGAAAGTAAGCGGGAGCTCTAAGAAAGATGTTTTATTCTTGATTGTTAAGAATAGGACGAGGTTCAAGAGTAGGTTGGCACGATGTTGGCACAAGGCGAGGGAAAAAGGCAAGACTATTTTGAATAGCAAAGTCAAACCCAAGCAAGGTGTCGAACCCAACTTTTGATGATTCTATTATTACACTGTAAGACACTAGAAAAGCATCTGCCCCAAGTTTTCTGAAAAAATGAGGTGTACTACACCTAAAAGTATTTTAATCCATAATATCTCTATGATCGACATTTATTTTGCTAAATGCAATTTTTGGGTATTAGATACCTATTATGGTTCTCATCAATGTATTCAATGCATATAATAATGATTCGTGCGACGACTAGCCATGATTATGTAAGTTTCTTAAACTCAATATTAGACATTTCTAATATCATATTACATTTAGTTTACTCATTAAACTAGTGGATCTTATGCATGCATTGTAACACCCGCAAATGTACCCTATTTTTATAGTAAAAATATTATACGTATACTATTCAGCGAAATTTAGTTTTAGTTTAGAATTAAATTTCCCGTGTCTAATTTAGAATTTCCGAGTTCGTTTTCGGCCTTTACGCGAGATTCCAAGTAAGTTACTTCTTAAGACGTTTTTGGGCTTTTTCTCATGTTTTCCACTTACTCCTTCATATACTCCCTCTTAACCCTAACTCCCTCACATTCAATCTTCTTCTTCCACACCAAGTAAACACCAAAAACCCTAACCTCCATATTTGCTCAATTTAATATCGATTCTACTCCTTCGTTTCTCGCTCAAATTCACTAAGGTTCGTCTTATTCTTTCCCTCTCATCGTCCTCTATCCGTATTGGTAATAAAATTACCGTCTTTCTCGCTTTTCAATTTATCCGTCTTTCTCAAAGGTGAATTTTATTCATCTTTTATTATCTAATTGTAGGTGGTGACCTCCAAGACCCCGACAAAGACTACTTCTTGATAGAAGAGGACATCGACGCGGATTGAAGACGCGAAAAGGTAACGGTGAAGGGTTACTCGATATCATTTACGTGTTTTAATGTGTTTTCTATGTTAGAAATCGTATTTAGAATAAGGTCAGTAATCATAGGAATTGTGTTGTTGATGACGGTTGATGCGTGTATTTTATATAGACTTTTTAGGTCATTTATGCACGCATTTCTATGTCATTTAGGTGAGATTATATCACCATATGCCCCTATTTGGCTACTTTGTACTTTCATTACCATTTTTTGTAGGTACAAGCTGCGTAGTAGCGGAAACCGAGCCAAAACAGTCCACTTTGCATGCATTTAGGAGAATGGAAGGAACAGAACAGGAACTCTTGCATGGGGAAGCGTGAAACCATTCACTATCAAGCCCAAAGTCATGACTCACACTATGTACTATGCCAGATGACCTCAATCGACTATGCATTTGGTCGATCGAGGTGAGTTGAAGCCAGAAGACCTCGATCGAGCTACATCGTTGCTCGATCGAGTAGGAGCTGTAGACCAGTTGCTCGATCGAGTAGAATGGCTACTCGATCGACTGATTTCCATGAATAAAAGCCTCGATCGAAGGGTAATTTCCCTCGATCGAGTGGATCCTATCACGGGACTTAAGTCCATAGCTTAATTAGGGTTTAGAGTCGTGTTAGACATTATATATGACTCTTATTTACGTCATTAGGAAGCATTCAGTTATTATCATTCAGTAATCAGGAATTATTTAGCAGACACTTAGTATTAAACATTAGTTGCTGAACTTTCAATCTTTAGTTTACATTCGGGTTTATCGACGTGGATTGTTCTTTACGCTGGATTTGCTAAGATTGTAAACTACTTTTTCTCTTTTACTCTTAACCTTTGTTTTAATTACTGTTTACTCTTCTTAATTACTGCGTTGTTATTGTTCATGCTTGTTAATTGCGATTTTATTATGTCTAATATCATATGTTCAATCGTCTTTATTAGCATCGTTAATAGCATGAGTAGCTAATTCCCTTGTATGTTAGGATGAGGAAAACTGTAGTAGAGGCATGTTAGGATAGATTATTTTAGTTCGTCTTGAATATGAGAATCAGTTTAAGCAATTTAATTGAGGTTAAGTCGAATGAGTGCACGCAGGAGACTGGCTAGGTAGTTAACCCCGACCTGGATCGAGAGATTGGAAGGGAAGGCTTGCTTAGAATTGATAGGTGACTCCTAAGAGGACGAGAGTTAATTAGGAAAATCCCTAGGGTGGTTTGAGACCGAGAGGAGACCATTGCCCTTCTCATTGATAGATTGACTGACTTAGTTGACCCGTAGATGCCGATATTGCAGTGGACCGAATCCTAGCATATTCTCTTTTACCTAATTTATTTCGTATTAATTTCTATCTTTATTTCTCTTCCTTTAATCTTATTTAGCTTAGTTTAAAAGCTTTTCAAAACCCCAGATTGTTACTAGCAGATCTAGATTTCAGTTAGTTAATTTCCTCCATGTGGAGATCGACCCTACTTCTGCTATCTTCTTAGATAGTAGACTTAGGATTTTATTTTTGGTGTATAACGACACGCATCAAATTTTGGCGCCGTTGCCGGGGTCGCAATTTAATTTTCTGTTTATTTATTTCTGTCTCGTCTTAAGGAATTTCTAATTCCTTAAGACTGTTCTTATTTTTCTCTCTGTAGTTGTGTATGCGCAGGTCCCAAAGGCTCGAATTAGTGGAAGCTGATCCGGAGCCTGAAAGAACCTTCCTACGCAGGAAGAGAGGGTTAGATAAGACTGTTCAGGAGGAAGACTTGAGTACTTCTGAATCCGTCTTCGACAGTTTCATTTTCGAGGAAGATTCGACTGTTGAGACTACCATTCCAGCAAAGATGCCTAACATTGCTAGTCATTCTGAGCCCACCGCTGCATGTATACCCCAGGGATTCAAACTTACAACGGACGAAGATGGAACTTCTTTCGATCTTCGTCCGTCTTATATCAAGCTTGTCCAGCAGGATAAGTATATGGGTGTGGCTGGGGAAGATCCGAGGAAGCATATGGAGACCTTTGCTGATTATTGTTCTTCTATTCCGGTTTCTAAAGGGGTGACAGCTGACAAGATCAAGGAGTTCTTGTTTCCTTTTTCCCTTACCGACAATGCCAAAGACTGATTGAAGAACTTGAATAGAGAGGAACTGGGTATTACCGATTGGACCACACTCGCACTGGCTTTCTATAAGAAGTATTTTCCACCGCAGAGGACGAATGCTTTGAGGGGTCAGATTACTAATTTCAAGCAAACGACTCATGAAAATCTCTATGAGTTCTGGGATCGATTTAAGACACTAGTGAGGTCTGTTCCTCACCATGAGTTCGAACAATGGTTTATGTGTAATCAGTTCTACAATGGGTTATATGATGACCACCGAGCTGTCTTAGATGCCGCGTCAAACGGGAGATTCCAGAAGGAAATAGATGATGACAAGGGTTGGAAACTGATCGAGGAGATGGCAACCCATTGTGCTGAATATGGTAATCGGCGAAGTGGTACACGGACATTAGCTAGTATTGATTCTGACGGTCTGGATGCTAAATTTGATAAACTGAATGCCAGACTTGACAAATGGGAGAAGCAAGCTGCAGATAACCAGCAGACGGTTCATTTGCTGCAGCGGGATGAAGTGATTACTTGTGAAAGGTGTGGCGAAACTGGTCACACGGCTGTAGACTGTTTTGCTGAAAAGGAGCAACTCTGTTCCTTTCAACAATACCGTCAAGGGGGTGGGTACTACAATCAAGGGAATATCCATCCCAATTTGAGATGGACAAGCCAGAACGTCTTGAATCCTACTCCTCCACCATAGCAGCCGACGTATCAACCGCCGCACAAGCAAGGATTCCAGAAAATCCAGTCTTCACAGCAAGCTAGTTCCTCATCTGGAGGAGTTTAAGAAGTCGGGGAGCTAAAGTTGATGATACAAGCTTTAGCTATCCAAATGAGTAAATCTGATCAAGCAACGAATGCTACTATTAAGCTTTTGGAGTCGCAGATTGCTCAATTGGCGGGAGCTAGATCGACTAGGCAACCTGGACAGTTACCGTCTCAGACTGATAAGAACAAGGAGACACTGAACATGATTACTCTGAGAAGCGGTCGCGCTTATGACAGTCCTGCCGGTACAGTTGCTGATATTTCTGGAGCGTATCCCAAAGTTTCGAAGGCTGATAATGATGTTGTCATCGATCGAGAGGTTGTTGCTGGTCGATCGAGTGATTCAGATAGACAAGTGGTCGATCGAGAGAATTCAGTTGCTCGATCGAATAATTTGACTGAGGAAGCTGCTCGATCGAGCAGTTTAAGCTCTAATAATATTCGGTCGAGTGACATTGATACTCGATCGATGGGTTTTAAGGAGCGAGAAGCTCGTTCGAAGGGGTTAAGCAAGCGGATGATCAACAATGCGATTGTCAAGGATATGCAACGTGGTTCTCCTGACATTTCAGTTCCATTTCCCGGTCGATTGAAGAAGGCTAAGGTCGAGAAGGAATTTGCTCGGTTCGCTGACATTTTACGCGATCTTAAAGTGAACGTTCATCTTGCAAACCTCTTATTAAGGGTTCCCCCTCTTACCTGAAATTTATGCGTGAAATTCTTTTACGTAAGAGGTCCGTAGACACTGTAGAGACTTTAGCTTTAACTGAGGAATGCTCTGCGTTCTCCCAACATAAATGCCCACCTAAACTGTCCGACCCAGGTAGTTTTTCCATACCGTGTCATATAGGTACCTATCTTATAGATAACGCGTTATGTGACCTAGGAGCTAGTATTAGCGTCTTGCCTTTGTCTTTAGCCAAACGGGTAGGCTTTACCAAGCTTCAGTGTACCAACATGACGGTACAAATGACAGATAGGACCTTGTCTCGACCCTTAGGAATCATAGAGGATGTTCCTGTGCAAATAGGAAGATTCTTTATCCCGGTCGATATCATAGTTTTGGATATACCTGAGGATTCTCACACTCGCATCATTTTGGGAAGACCGTTCTTGCACACTGCGCAAGCGGTTATTGATGTCGGGTTACGGACACTGACCTTTCAAATAGGCGGGGAGAACCTAGTTTTCACGCAGTCTCATGCTAGTAAGGGTCCTATGCTTGTTTCACCATGTCACGCACTTCCCTTAGCTGATATCACACCTGATTTATTCACGCATGACAAAGCTTCGGTTCCTATCGAGCCTATAGCTCCTGTTTGTGATATTCCCATTGCTACCGTAACACCTCCGCCCCAGCTTGGGAGCGAATTGGAGGAACGTGCTGTTGTATGCTGCCTTACAGATCATAGAGCGGCAGCATTGGAGCCGGAGAAGGGAGAGCCAAGTCCGCGTGACGACATCAAGAAGAAGTCCAAGAAGGACAAAGGAGCTCGCACATATTCAAGTGATTCAGAAGTGGAGCTGGACTCCAAGAAATTATCATATGTGTGGAGAAAGAAGTCCGAAATTACCGCAGCTGAGGGTAATTCCGCAAGTCAGAGGCCAAACGGTTGCCTTATAATGGAACTATTTGGGTATTAGCCGGGTTTGAAACCCCGTGCAATTTGTAAAAACAATTTATTGCGTTTTCGTTAGACAATTAGACAATTAGACTATTACGTGATAATCCGTAGTTTAGATAGACAATTTATTTTTCCTGTTAGACAATTTTTGGTATTTTTCTAAGTATCGGTTGACATCGTTTTTGCAGGAAAAAGAAGCGAAAAACAATTGCTCAAAGTTGACGGCTGTGCTATCAAGAGAGTACTCGATCGAGCGATCCGGCCTGAAAAAGTACTCGATCGAGTTGCATTTTTACTCGATTGACTCCCAGTTTGATGCTGGTTTGGGGAAGCTTTGTTTTGTAAGTTTTTCTGTTTATTTTTCCATTCTTTATATATATTTCATTCCTTAGGAACATGTATTAGGTTGTTTTTTTTCCTTTCCCTTATATGCTGTTGTGCTATAGCCAATGAAGACATTGTCTGTTTTGGTTTGGGGAAGTGTTTTACATCCTTTTGCGTCTGCATTTGCATTTGTATTGCATTCACGTTTACAATTCATGTTAATTAGAAAAAATTTGAAAAAAAAAAATCAAAAAATCAAAAATATCACGTTTATTTTTGCATATAGTCGAGTCAGATTGGAGTCTTGTTCATGATGAAATCGCACTACAAGTCTATTCTATGCTATTCCTTGCACCTTTCTTGACTTACTTAGTAAAATCGAAGTAGTGAACTATTGAATTTTGTCTTGGAATTTAAATTTGATTATTAGACTTGCCTCAACATTTTGGCAAACTACTTATATATTCTGAGTTTTAGAGCCTATAACTGGTGACATCTATGACCAGTTCATCTAGGAATGAGAGTAGTTACTCCCCATATCTCGTGTCATTTGCTTGTATATGAATTTTGATTTCTTATTGCCTGCAAGCATTGGGTTTGTGGTCGGTATTACGTGTTTTGAGAATATTTGCATCTCCCTTTTCCTCATTTTACCCCATTAACTCCACATAAAGCCATATCTTCCTGTTGCTCTTAACTACATCCTAAACTGAGCCTACCTTTGTCGAGCTAGTTTAGTAGTCGAGGTATATTCTACCGTTGTGTCAGTTTTTGGCTCGTTTTGATTGTTTGGAATGGGTTTTTTGTGAGAAAAAGAAGAGAAGTGCTTAATAGTGCCTCGATCGAGCAGTTTGTTTAGCTCGATCGAGCAGATGCTGTTATTTATTGCCTCGATCGAGTGACTTATTCCACTCGATCGAGAGGTTATTCCTCGATCAGCCAAGAAAAGAAAAGAAAAGAAAGAAAATGAAAAATGAAAAAATATATGATGAAAAAAATATTTGGCTGAAGTTTTTGTTGTCTACACCTCCTACGCTTATCATTATTTTGTCGAGGTGTTATTTGGGATTTGTGTTGTATATGCCTAGATTTGTTAAGGCATCGAGCTTAATTTGTGATAGTTGGAAGAATGGAACGGGTTTTATTACGGTCTTGTTAGGAACTAGCTTGGCTATTCACCCTCACATTTTCATTAATTGTTTTTCCCTTTCTTACCAATTAGCCTCACATATCCATATTTTGCAAATGTTCGGCACGTGATTGTCCTTGAACGGTGGTTATGCGTGTGTACGGTGCTTGAATCATCTTTCATGTTAGTTAGCAATTCATGTTGTGTCGGTCGTAGTCTAGGTGAGTGACTATATTTTCTTCTCTCTTTCTTATACATATTTACTTACCATTTGCTCGTTGAGAGAAGAGTGACCCGTGAGAGTCCGAATTTGGTTGAGTCTTGCAAGGTCGAAAGTCTAATTTATTTCCAAGATTGTACAAATTCGTTCACTTTCGTATTAAGCTTTGTAACGATTGAATGAGTGCGTTAAACTGTTTAGTATTGACTTGTAGTTAGCTCTGAGACTTACTCCATTCCCCTAGGTTTATTTTGTTCCATATAGCTGCATTTAGTTTGCTTGAAGACAAGCAAAGGTTTGGTTTGGGGAAATTTGATGCGTGTATTTTATATAGACTTTTTAGTCCATTTATGCACGCATTTCTATGTCATTTAGGTGAGATTATATCACCATATGCCCCTATTTGGCTACTTTGTACTTTAATTACCATTTTTTGTAGGTACAGGCTGCGTAGTAGCGGAAACCGAGCCAAAACAGTCCACTTTGCATGCATTTAGGAGAATGGAAGGAACGGAACAGGAACTCTTGCATGGTGAAGCGTGAAACCATTCACTATCAAGCCCAAAGTCATGACTCACACTATGTACTATGCCAGATGACCTCGATCGACTATGCATTTGGTCGATCGAGGTGAGTTGAAGCCAGAAGACCTCGATCGAGCTACATCGTTGCTCGATCGAGTAGGAGCTGTAGACCAGTTGCTCGATCGAGTAGAATGGCTACTCGATCGACTGATTTCCATGAATAAAAGCCTCGATCGAAGGGTAATTTCCCTCGATCGAGTGGATCCTATCACGGGACTTAAGTCCATAGCTTAATTAGGGTTTAGAGTCGTGTTAGACATTATATATGACTCTTATTTACGTCATTAGGAAGCATTCAGTTATTATCATTCAGTAATCAGGAATTATTTAGCAGACACTTAGTATTAAACATTAGTTGCTGAACTTTCAATCTTTAGTTTACATTCGGGTTTATCGACGTGGATTGTTCTTTACGCTGGATTTGCTAAGATTGTAAACTACTTTTTCTCTTTTACTCTTAACCTTTGTTTTAATTACTGTTTACTCTTCTTAATTACTGCGTTGTTATTGTTCATGCTTGTTAATTGCGATTTTATTATGTCTAATATCATATGTTCAATCGTCTTTATTAGCATCGTTAATAGCATGAGTAGCTAATTCCCTTGTATGTTAGGATGAGGAAAACTGTAGTAGAGGCATGTTAGGATAGATTATTTTAGTTAGTCTTGAATATGAGAATCAGTTTAAGCAATTTAATTGAGGTTAAGTCGAATGAGTGCACGCAGGAGACTGGCTAGGTAGTTAACCCCGACCTGGATCGAGCGATTGGAAGGGAATGCTTGCTTAGAATTGATAGGTGACTCCTAAGAGGACGAGAGTTAATTAGGAAAATCCCTAGGGTGGTTTGAGACCGAGAGGAGAAAACCATTGCCCTTCTCATTGATAGATTGACTGACTTAGTTGACCCGTAGATGCCGATATTGCAGTGGACCGAATCCTAGCATATTCTCTTTTACCTAATTTATTTCGTATTAATTTCTATCTTTATTTCTCTTCCTTTAATCTTATTTAGCTTAGTTTAAAACCTTTACAAAACCCCCAGATTGTTACTGGCAGATCTTGATTTCAGTTAGTTAATTTTCTCCCTGTGGAGATCAACCCTACTTCCGCTATCTTCTTAGATAGTAGACTTAGGATTTTATTTTTGGTGTATAACGACACGCATCAACGGTTGTTGTTAGTTGATAATTGGTATGAGAATTGATGGTTTGTGATGATAAGTGATGAGGGTTGTATGTTGATGACAAGTCGGAGAATGAAGGATCGCGTTCCTGAGACAGGACGCTGACAGCGTCCATGGACGCTAGCAGCGTCGTGAGGACGCTGGCACCGTTTCTTGCTGCCAGTTTTTCCCTTGGTTGAGTTTCGTCGACTCTTTGAATTCTAGTTCCGCCTTGACTTTCCTTGACCCTTTGGACTTGGTCTTCTTGCATTGATGATTTGTTTGTATCCCACTCTAATTGTCGGGTTTGGGTCTTGGGTTTCGGGTTTGACTTTGACTTTTGTTGACTCTCGGGTTTGACTTTGACTTTTGTTGACTTCCGGGTTTGACTCTAAAAGTTGACTTTAAATATTAATGTTTCGAATATATGATAATCCCTTTGCTTGTATCGCATGTTTTTGTGACGGTTTTTTATATGTCCCACTTGAGTCGGTTTTAAAAATGTTACGGTTTGAGCACTAATTTCCTATGTGCATTGTACTCTCATTCCCTTGGCTACCTCCACGTTCGTAAGGCTGGAATGTCGGAACGGGGAGTGTATCCTTACTGCTTAATTGCATGTGTTAGTGGGCATATGACGACGTTGTTGGGAGGCGAACGCTTTGCGTTGATCGACCCGGTCGTCAAATGTTGTATACTTGCGAGGTGGTGTCATTGCATGTAGCGTACCGCTTGTTATGATGCTTGTGCTCTTTTCCGCCTCTTTCGTGAATGTCGACCGAATTTGGGGTACTCGGCGTCTATGATTGACCGAGTCTTGGATGCGAAATGTTTATCGCATGTCGAATCGAAAAATGTTATTCCGAGAGTCTGGCCAGATTTAGACTAGGATCGGATATTTATATCGTCGTCCTACAGGAGGAAATTAGTCTACATATACGAAATGTTAATCGTGTATGCGTTCAGGGAAATGTTTATCCCGTGGATGCGATTTTAATCATACTTGCCATGTACACGGTGCTAGTGCGTGTCATTTACCGTGAGAGATGTCGTCAACTTATTGTACGTTTGGTTGGATGATTATATGATTGATTATTCATGATCTTTGGATGACTTGGCATTGTTTGTTTGTCGAGTCTCAATCTTATCAAACTTATGCCGCTAACGGTGAGATGCAAGCCCTAGTGAGTGTATGGTTGCCTAAGAGTGTTATCTACGAGTCTTTCTATAATATGATGGTTACAGTTTTGTACTTCATGTATCGATATCCATATGTATTGAATTGCCTATTTATCCTTCTCGTACTTCACATGTATATCTATATATGCATGCTTCTACTTTTGTGTTTCCGTTTATGTACGTTTAATGTGATATGGCTGGGAGAACCCGAAGTTACTCTCCACTGATTGTGGCGTTCATGTTTTTCATGGATGAACAGGTTGCTTGATTTGGATGGCTTTTTGCTTGTGGTACTTTGGGTTCGGGTGTGAGCTAGCGGGCGTTGGCCTGGATGAGTCACCTCTAGACGTTGTTTAACATTTTGAAAGACTTTGCCCCAGGAGATTTAGTGTGGATCAACCTAAGGAAAGAAAGGTTCCCTTCCAAAAGAAAGAACAAGCTGAAGCCAAGAGCAGATGGTCCTTTTCAAGTCATAGAGAAGATAGGTCCTAATGGCTAGAGGATTGATCTACCAAGAGAATATGCAGTTCATGGGACATTCAATGTTGGAGATCTTAGTCCCTTCTATGAAGACTCTGAGGGAGATGAAGAAACAGGCTTGAGGTCAAGCCCTTTTCAACCAGGGGAGGCTGCAGCAGGAGCTCACCCAAGGGGCATTGATGATCAAGCCACAAGCCAGACAAGCATGACCCCAAGACCCCCTCAGATGGAAGCTCGAGTCACAAGGTCCAAACAACAAGCCATGACAAGCCAAAATCAAGCCAGACCAAGCCAAGTCATTGAGGAAGATAGTCCAGGGCTCATCAAGCCATGCCAAGTTCCAACTCATTCCACATTACCCACACAAGACAGAAACAATGTCAGTCAGAACCAGGCAGACCAGTCAGCAAACCCAGCACCAAGGAGGTACACCAGAGCATCCCAGCCACCCCCACCATGGCCTACCATCAAGCCAACCCCCTAATCAACAAGTTTGTCCAGGATAATCCCTTTTGTAGTCTAGCAAAAACTCAAGTAACAAGAAGCCCAAGCTAGAGTCCAACGAACATTAAAGCAGAGAAGGTACAAGTTCAGATTTTGGCTTTCCTTTGTTTAAGTCAACTTGTCCTCATCCAAGGCAGGTTTATCTAAGTCCTAATAAGAGTAGAGAGTCCCAAGAAGCAACAAAACATCCAGGCAAGGCAGCAAGACAACCAGAGCAACAGATTTCCATTTCAGGAAAACTCCAAAAACTGCTTTATTGCTTTTTGTTCAGTCTGTTTTGTGTCTTTGTGTCTGCATGTATTAGTTAGTTGTTAAACTCGTCCTCTTGTGAGGTCCTTAATTAGTTAGCTGTTGTAGTAGTTCAAGTCCAAAGCTGACCCTTAGATGGATTTTACATCCAAGGGTTCACATTGTATCAGCCTCCCTATATAAGGAGGGTATTATGTATTGTTTTCAGTAGACTTTGATGAATGAATTAACTTTGAGAAATCCCTCAAATCTTTCAAACTTGTGCTAAGAGCTGTAGTTTGAGCCAAGCCTGATACATCTTCAAGGTGTCTGATCAGTGTCTTGCTTTGTGAGTCAAGTTAAATCTGTGCATTGCTGTGATTAGCTTGCTTGCTGTTTGAGTCTAGTCTAGGGTGTTTGTGCTTTGCTGTAACACTTTAAACCTGTCTCAGAACTAGTCTTTGAGTCCCTTCTCTTGTGCCTTGCTGTAGGGGAGTTTCTCTAAGTCATATCCTTTGAACTTTAGTTAATATAAACCACTC